>CM035444.1:108192240-108254740 GCA_020310875.1 Ceratopteris richardii
AGCACTCTATCATGATCCAGATCGTCTTGCCTGTGTCTGTCTCTCCACCTCATTCATATATGCCTCTCCATAATACTCTTGTATTACATATAACAAACATAAATAAATAAAACATATAGAACATCAATAAAAATAAAATAATTATATGAAATTTAATAATACTCACAAAAGCATTTGGATGATCTCACATGCACTCACTCGACGTCGATATCCACAATGTGTAGCAAAATCGATTTCCTTTTTCATAGGATATTGACCATAATCCTTTCACTACATTGAAACAAATAAAAAACATTAATGATTAGTGTTTTAACTAAAATAAAAAATATAGTTTCAATACTACATATACATACAAATGTAGCTATAAAACCATGATGGCCCATTTGGCCTAAGGGTGATGTATGAATTGACTCAAGTCTCTTCTTTGTAGCAACTTGTGTTTATTTAATGAAACAAAAATACATAGATTAAATGTAAAAATTTATAAAACATATGAGAATTATAAGTCACAATAATATAAACTATTAATTTGTATACCTTCTACTAAGGAAATGATTCCTCAAGACCTAGCTCTCTGTGAAAAAACTACCATGTCTCAGGTGGTATGTTAGGTCTTCTCTTAATTTTTTCTACCATACATTATCTCTTGTTATTTTAATATCAAACAAAAAAGGATCAGAATATAAAAAAAAATTTGAATTTATAAACATGCATACATAGACACACATACATACTTACACATACATACACATACCCACACATATACATACACACACATACATACTAAACATATACCCGCACGCATACATATATACACACACATACATGCATACACATACACATACATATATACATGTACATGCACATGCACATGCACATGCACATGCACATGCACATGCACATGCACATGCACATGCACATACACATCCACATACACATACACATACACATACACTTCACCACCGTCTCCTAATTGTGCAAGGACTACTTATTGTAAGTATATCAAACTTTTAACTCTAATATTTTATAGATACATATATGATTGATGTATGTTTTTTTACTGTTGTATTATAATCAGATTCTACTCAATCACAGGGTACTCCACCACCTCCTACCTATGCAACAACTTCACGTGTGTCTTTCGATAGGAATTATGATGATTTTTATTATCAAAAGCATATTATATGTTGGTGTCATTTTTGTTATGGCACCTATCGAATACCATGATTGGAATGTATTCAACATGAGGCAGAGTATGGTAGTTTTGAGCATGAACCACCACATGATCAACGTGATAATGCTTGGGTATGTACTGATTCTATAAATCAATGTCATTATTTTATTTGAAAATCAAATACAAAATCAAATTATACTTAATATACAGGAATATTTTCTCGATGATGATGATTCTCCTACTAATAATGCTAGTATACCTCATACACGTCACGGACTTGCCGTTCATCAATTACAAGTAGAGGTTTCTTGAAATCCTCTACCTCCTGGTTTATAGATTGAAATGGCTGAAGATTATCCATTGGCAACTTGTGATCATCCTCTAGTAGAAACATATGATAGAAGAAGATGTGGAGGATGGAATAGAGGACCACTTCCTTTAGATGGAGAGGTTTTTAACTTTTGGGGTAATTGCTCTATGATTGCTCCCTCCACTATTACTAGTGATGGTCATGGTTTTTTTATTGTAGAGGATTTGTATGTGCATCTGAACTTTGAATTTACTCTTATGTCATTTTGTGGTCATATATGGATGGTGAGATTGGCATTGACTTACACGTTATGTTTAAAACATGAGTACTTATGGATTATGCCTGAATGCAAATTCTCTTGTTAGTAGAGGGATTACACATGCACAAAATGAAAGATTATATATTGATGGAAGACCTTATATGCATGGAAATATAGGAGGTATAATAATCAATAGTCAAGGATATAATAGTTCAATGACTAATTGCACATTTGAGGAGCATGAAAATAGTCATGGATCACCATACATGAGTAGAGATGTAGCAAGACACATAGTTGTCGATGCTATCACCTCATTACATGCTTGTGATGAATTACTAGTCAATTATGGATGGCATAGACCTCCATTGGAGCACCATTTAGCTAGAGAGCAATGAAAACTTTCTATCCACCTATCATGTGTTGCATTGAAAACTCTAATTGATTGAAACTCTTTTAAAATTAATTTACATATTTAAATTTATGTTTAAATTTTATTTTTTATGGAATACTAACAATTTTTATTCATGTGTATAGATTCTAATGTATGATATTGATGATCTTCCACCACACCATTCATAGTTGCCAGTAAGACCTGTTTTATGAGAAGCTTCCATCAGGAGGCTATGCAAAAGTGATCTTGTCAAATATGCAAGATTGACAGACCTATATTTAAAAGAAGATAAAGTATAAGCTTTGCGATAATGATGAAGGTGATGGCATGGAAAAATTTATTGACGATTGGTATCAAAATGATAGTGAAAGCATTGATATTTCAAAAAATGAGAAATATCTTTGAGAAGAATGTCTAAAGCATATATATGAAGGAAGTGGCTTGACACGACTAAGTGCAAACTTACTTATTCTCAATCTTCAAAATTGTTTTGGATGGAGTAATGTATCTGTTTCAACACTATTGAGGTATAATTTTTAATTTTCTATCTATTTATATACATACACACATATAGATACACACATAAACATATACATACATAGACATACACGTATACATGAATGCATACATACATACAAATACACATACACATACATATACTCGATGGACGTTTTGGGTCGAGCAATTTATGGGAATATTAAAAGCTTATGCACAAGAAAGAGCAAAACCAGAAGGATCTATGGCAAAGGGATGGATGCTTGATGAGTGCATATACTATGTTAGTGAATACCTTGAAAGAGTTCATGAAGAAGCTCCACGTGCATGGACCAATGAGTCTTCTTCAAAAATAACAAATGAGGTATTATCAGGTAAGGGAGTTCCACTTCAATTTACATTGCAAGAAAAAATGATGTTTCTACTTTTATAGCATATAATAGCAAATGCATGCAAGCATTCATTACCAAGGATGAACAGTAACTTCAAATCTTTGAAGTAAAAGATGGAGAATCAAAAGATATAGATGTAGTCTTGATAGTAATGAAAATACAAATACATCCTCTTTCATGGATTGGCTGCATACTCGTATGCAATGAGCCAGTGCAAATAATTAACAAATCTCATATGAACAGAGGGAGTTAATGATAGGGTGAAAGAAAGGTAATTTTTTTTAATAATATTCTATTTTTTCACATATATGTATATTAGTTTCTCTTTAACAATTTAATTTTTATTGTAGGTTTGAATGTTCACTAATATATGGGCTTTTTGATAGCATATTAGAATCATAATGACTAATTCTTTACGTAAAACAGAGGATTCTAACATTGTTGCTTCTTTCAAGCAACTATCATATGCTAGCTCAAAAGATACAAACCTTATAGATAGAAAACTTGGTTACGTAAGAACCATTGGTGGTATCTACGAAATATCATTTTGTATGTTCAGATAGGTAAAAAAAGTTTTTATTTTTTATGATATAGTTTATTATTTTTTTAAGCACATAATAATGAGTTTTTATTTTTTAATATTTTGATAGGTTATCTTGAAGGTTGATTGGTTTTGAGCTGAGAATAAAGGTAGTAATTCCACATTGAGACGGGAATTATTTGGGTTTTGGGCAATTGATTCTTCAAAATAATGCGATTAATCAGAGAACCATATATTCTTAGTAAGCATATTGAAAAAACATTTTTTTTATAAAAACCTTGATGCTCATCCTTGGTGGCAAGTCATTCATGTTCAACTAGAGGTCCGTCATTGTTTGAACAGTTTATTTTTACAGAGATAGAAGAAAGTTATGTTGATGATTCATCATCAAATATTGATATAGCAGCATCTCAAAGAGAAATTAGAGTTGTTGTACATGACAATGATAAAAATCTACTTGATGAAGATGATAATACTCTACATGTTGATTCTACTGATGATGAAGAGGAATTACTAGAAATTGATATTAGTCCATCAATAGATGATTTCATTTGTGAGAACATAAATTTAACAATAGAAGAAATAATAGAATTCCATAAGGATAATGAAGATGAGACTATATTGATGTTTTGCCAAAATGACGCCAATAATGCAAACACATGAGTAGATTAGATAGTAGATCCTACTCTAGTTACCAACCGTTAACCTGAATAATTTGAATGGGTATCAGACAATAGGTTGTCCTTTATTCAACTAGAATATAGGTGAATCCCACCACAAAGATGAGAATATGTTTTTTTTAACTTCGAACATGAAGCTTGGGGGTATGCCTAAAATTTTGTATATAGCTTTATTTTTGAGGACGGAATTTCTCTCATGTATGTATGCATATGTCTGTGTATATATATGTGTGTGTGTATTCATGTGTGTTATATGTATACATGTGTTAGTATGCACATATGTGTGTTTCATGTGTATGTATGTGTGTGCATGTGTGTTATATATGTATGCATCTATTAGTATGCACACATGTATGTATGCTTGTGCATTTGTGTGATATATGCAAGTGTGTTTATAATTGTGTATGCATGTATATGTATACATGTGTGCATGTCGCCATGTATCTGTGATGTGTATGTATCTACATGTGTGTTTTATACATATGTATGTGTATATACATGATGTGTATGTATCTTTATATGTATTATGGCCCTCTTTGATTTGAGTAGCTATATATAGAGGCACAAGGAGGAGAGACATATCTCTAGTAGCTAGTGGGAGGACTAGATGCAATGTGTATATATACTTCAACCATACAACAAACACATACAAGTATGAAAGTACAAAAAAACTATGGTTGAAAATATCATGTATGCATGTGTGTATATATATATATGTGTGCAAGATTGGTTCTTGATGCATCGAGAACCCCCTTTCCCGACTTTACTTGTACCTGACAGCCACATCAAATAAGGTTTCTTGACTCTGCTTTTTTTTTTTCAAGGGTCATGTCAATTTACTATATTCTATGTGTTACTTACTCAACTCACATACATATAATAGATAAAAGCAATACATACTGTGCATTATCACTACGATGTGCCAAGTATTTGCATCTCTTTCAAACACCACTTATGAGACCACCTAGTGCCAAATTCTATCTCCAATGAACTAAGTACATACTCTTTGTCTCTCTCATCAAACTCACTACAAAAGATAAAAAATCATATAAGTAAAACATAAAGAGAGAGAGAGAGATAAATATAATAGATAAAAGCAATACATACCGTGCATTATCACTACGATGTGCCAAGTATTTGCATCTCTTTCAAACATCACTTATGAGACCACGTAGTGCCAAATTCTATCTCCAATGAACTAAGTACATACTTTTTGTCTCTCTCATCAAACTCACTACAAAAGATAAAAAATCATATAAGTAAAACATAAAATATTTATCTCAATTTATATGTAAAACTTATGTCCATTTCAAGTGAACAAAACGCAGGTAGGTCATTCTTCTTTTAAACTCCAACCCATGCCTCATGTATACTATATTCCCCGCATTTTCTATGTCACACTCTAGCCCTAGGCTACCTATGCATGTCCTCATAGGCACCTTTGTTGTGCTCTCACGAGCTAGAGGTGGTTTCGGTGTCCTAGAAATAAATAGATAAAAATGAATAAAATCATGTGTTATAATATCATTAAAAATTTTAATTTATGAAAAGAAAACATACATATGGGCAGATAACTCTCTTCCTGCAGATGGAGCCATAGAGGAGCCTTCCTTTGGCCACTGGGTAAGCATCCATATGGTAAAGTCTAATTCTTCATCAGGCATGTCTACATACTCATGCATGACAACCCCTAAAGAATCAGGCAGAACTTTCCCTCTCATAAGATTCTTTATGAGAGTAAGTTTTGCCTTTCTCTCTCTACTATGATCTATAGTATCTATACGTATAAAACAAAATGGATTAGAAAAAAAATAAAAATAAAAATAAAAAAATATATATAAGATTCTTTATGAGAGTAAGTTTTGCCTTTCTCTCTCTACTATGATCTATAGTATCTATACATATAAAACAAAATGGATTAGAAAAAAAAAAAAAATTAAATATATATATATATATATATATATATATATATATATATATATATATATATATATATATATATATATATATATATATATATATATATGTGTGTGTGTGTGTGTGTGTGTGTGTATCTGTGTATGCATATGTGTGTATGCATGTGTATGTGTGTATGTGTGTATGTATGTGTGTGAATATGTGTGTATGTATATGTATGTATGTATATATGTGTGTAGATAGGTGTGTATGTGAGTGTATGCATGTATGTATGCATATGCATGTGCATTGTATATGCATATGTATGTATGTGTGTGTGTAGGTGTATGTGTGTGTCCCTATGTGTGTGTGTATGTGTGTGTATGTATATGTGGATGTATATATCTATGTGTGTATGTATGCATGTGTGTATGTGTGTGTATGCATATGTATGTATAGTGTGTGTATGTATACATGTGTATGTTTGTGTATATGTGTATGTATGTGTATATATACATGTGTATGTGTGTGTATGCATATGCTTTTATATGTGTATATGTGTGTACATTTGTGCCTATGCATGTGTATGTGTGTGTATGTGTATGTGTGTATCCCTATGTGTGTATGCATATGTGGGTGTATGTATATGTGTGTGTATGTATATGTGTGTGTATGCATATGTATGTATAGTGTGCGTATGTGTGTTGTGTATGCATGTGTGTGTATGTATGCATGTGTGTGTATGTATGCATGTGAGTGTATGTGTGTGTGTCTATGTGTGTCTATGTATGTGTTGGGTTGTTGGGTGTGCACACATCCTCTTTTACCCCTCTTTGTATATACTTAGAGTTTCACATTAAACACCCTCTTAGGAAAGTTTTTAACATTTCTCCAATACTATGGTATGGAGACCTTGTAAATAACTCACCTTTTTGCAACATATAGGGAAAAACCCATGTAGAAATCCATGCATGCATCCCCTTGGGATTTGGTGGTTAGAAAGGAATATTTGCCAAGATCTCTTAAAGATATGTTAGTTAAGCACATGCTCCCTTTTTGACTAGTCATAGGAGCACATGCGGAAAAGAGCTTATGCTATAAATATAGAAGCTCATTTTTGGAAAGGAGATGCTTTTGGTTCGACATGAGCTCCATGTATATATCCTTTTATCAATGGAAGAACTCTTTTAGTCTTAGACTTTATGCATTCTTGTATTTTGTCTTCAAGTGTGAGATTGAGGTGTGTGTGTGTGCTTGTCTCTCCTTTGTTTGTGAGTAGAATACTGCATTTCTTGTATTTTCCACTTGTGACAAGGATCCTTGATGACCTTCCTCTCCATGTTCTTAAGGCCATGTGGCATAGCTTGGAGGTGATTACCAATGGCTTGAGCATGTTGGAGGGTTAAAGGAGAGTCTTCCGTGAGCTTTCCCATTGCTTCCATGCAAGGTGGTGTGGGTTGTGTGTGACTTGTGGAGAATGAGTTCTCCTATGCACAATGAAAACCTTTAGTGAACCCTTCTATGTCAACACAAGAGAGCTTTCTAACAAGCTATAAATGACTTAATTTGGACAAGTTTTGATTAGGAAACACAATTGACGAAGATGAACTACCTATCCACACAAGTATGTTGAAGAATTGAACTTCAGTCTCAGATTGATAACTCCCATAATATATATCCCTTGAGAAAGATATTTGAGACAGAGAAATTACACACAAATAGCTTTCCAAGAAGATAAAAATCAAGTAAACTTCGATGCATTTTGGTCAGGAAATTCAACTGACCAAAATAGACCATCTGCACACACAAGTATACTGAAAAATTGGACTTCACTCTCTGATAGATATCTCACAGGATATACATTCTTTGAATGAGATATTTGGGAGAACGAAAGTGTATGCAAAGATCTTCCAACAAGCTAAAAATCAAGCAATTTGGAAATGTTTTGGTTAGGAAACTTAATTGACTAAAATAGACTACCTATCTACACAGGTATGCTGAAAAATTGGAATTCATTCTTTGACTGATATCTCATAGAATATATAAGCTTTGAAGGAGATATTTGTGTTACACTTATGTGTTCCTCGAGTAGCTTTGATGTGAACCTTTTCCCTATACATGAGCACTTTTTACTCTAGTGCCGGCTAGAGGTTTTTTCCCCATGTTACCACATACTTGATACTCTTATATGTGGTGTTACATTGTACTTAGGGATTATTATTCAACTCTTACTTCAGTTTTAGTTCATTGTCAATAAAGAGAACTATTCCAGCCATCATCTTCTCCGTGTGTCTTTCTGTGTTTGTGCTCCTTGTGTGTGCTTTTTGTGTGTCTCTCGTACTTCTACACACCCAATAGTGGTATCAGAGCATGTTCAGCTCCTTCTCAAGTTTCGGTTTTTCACGTTGCGGTGCATGCACACTTTTAACAGCGCAAATCGACTTTGGAGCATAGAACTGTGAATTTCGATAGCCAAGAAACATTTCCACCAGGTGTGTTGGGGTTTTATCCCCATTTCGAAGCCATTCATGTAGTCAAAATCGCCATCAGAGTGATGATCGGTGAGCTAAAATTTCAGCACTCATTTCAACTTTCGTCGAAGTAAAGTTTTTGTCACTTTCTTGTTCCTTAGTGAAATGGCAGGCAACAATGACTTGTTTGGCATGCTTCAAGCTGAAGGTAAGCTTGATGGTACCAACTATCCGATGTGGTCTTACATGATGAAGCATGTTCCTGTTGCTAAACAACTTTGGAACATAGTGGCTGATGTAGATCGAAGACCGGTAGGTGCTTCTACTTCACAGTCTACTGTCACAGATGGATCTTCTTCTTCGAGTATAGTGGTTTCTCCTTCTCGACCTACACAAGAGCAGCTTATATGGGATGGAAAAGATGCTTAAGCTCATGCTTTGATTGCACTTTCAGTGAAGCGTCATATAGTTCCACACATTCGGTCATGTTCTACATTGAGAGAGGCATGGGACACTCTTGCTCCTTTGTATGCCATGCGTAACAAAGCACGTGTTGCATACTTGAGGAAGCAACTTGAGGATGTATGTATTGCTGAAAATGAGTCGGCGGATGTGTATGTGACATGCATCAAGGACTTGAAAGAGCAATTGGCAAACATAGATGAGATCATTCCAGATGCATCACTCATTTCTACATTGTTGAAAGGATTACCAGAATCTTTTCAAAGCTTTGCTACTACACTCCGTTTGGTTGCAAAAGGAAATCCTAATATGTATGCATTTGATGAGGTTGTGTCTCTTCTTTTGCAAGAAGAATAATCTAGAGTGAATAGAAGTGGTTTGATTGAGGGAACACAAGCACTTGCTATCTCACAAAAGGGGAAAAGCAAGTATGGTTCAGCTTTGGGTTCATCAAAACCAAAGCCTCAATCTTCATCTTCCACTCATTCCTCTAATGATGGTGATTTGCAAAAGAAGAAGACATGCAAATATTGCCGGAAGACTAGTCATACTATTGATGAGTGTAGAAAGCTTGCTAAACGCAATGAAAAGAAGAAGGAATATGGCATGTCTATTGTTGAAAATTCAGCAAATGTAAAGAATGATGAAGCTAACATGGCTAAAGATTTTTGGGCATGTGTTGTTACATGTCATTATGATGCTTCTTTGCATTCCAAATGTATGGTCATGAGTGAGGCTGACTTGGATTGGTTCTTTGATAGTGGTGCTTCAAAGCACATAACATCATGCAAAAGATTTTTTGCCTCTTTAAAAGATGCACCCAAAGGAGGACATGTAGTGTGTGCAAACAATGCCTCTTATCCTATCATTGGAGTAGGAGAAATTGAGCTTACGACTGCAAATGGAGGTGTGATTCTCTTGAAAAATGCATTGTATGTGCCCGATATCAAGAAGAAATTAATTTCTCTTCCATTGATTGCCAAAGCTGGACTTCATGTACACTTTGTTGATGATAAGTGTATGGTTCATGATTTCAACAATGGTGATGTTATCCTGATGTCCGGTACATTATGTAATGGTTTGTATCGCATGGATACATACAAGAGAGCTTCCTCGAATGCCTTAGTTGCTCATACTTCTTCCATAGCTGAAATGGAGCTTTGGCATGCTCGTGTTGGTCACTTGAACTTCAATAGTTTGCTTTACTTGCAAAAGAAGAACATGGTTATTGGCTTACCTACACTTGAGTCCATTGAAAAACATGCATGTGAAGGTTGCATTCTTGGAAAAATGCACTGTGCTCTTTTTTCAAAAGATAGTCATACACACACTACAAGAAAATTGCAGCTTGTTCATAGTGATGTATGTGGTCCCGTCAAGACTCCATCTTTTGGGAAGCATGTATATTTTGTTACCTTCATTGATGATGCTACTCGCCATACTTGGGTGTATCCTATGAAAGCAAAGAATGAGGTATTTTCTTACCTCAAAGCATTTTTAGCTATGGCTGAAATTTTTCCTTCACAAAAGCTTTTGACTCTACGCATGGATTGTGGTGGTGAATACATGTCACATGAGTTTAATGATTTTCTTTGTGAAAGAGGTATTTCACGCCAATGTACGGTGCCATATACACCTCTGCAAAATGGTGTTGCTAAGCATAAGAATAAAACTCTACTTGAAATGGCACGATGTATGGTTAAAGGAAAGCATCTTCTTGATAAGTTTTGGATGGAAGCAGTCATGTGTGCAAACTATGTGTTGAATCGCTGCCCTACAAAAGAATTGAGATTCATCACTCCTTATGAGGCTTGGAATGGTCATAAGCCTACGGTTAGTCATATGCGTGTGTTTGGTTGTTTGACATATGCTCTTCTGCCAGCACAACAACATCACAAACTTGATGATAAGCCAAAGAAATGTATATTTGTTGGTTATAGTGCTGAAAGTAAGGGATATCGTTTGTACCATCCATTGACGAACACAATTGTTGTGAGTCGAGATGTGGTATTTGCTGAAAATTCAGTTTTCCCTCTACTCAAATGCAAAAAATAGCCAACAGTTAGCTCACGAGATGTGTTCGATACACTCATGCCTTTGTTCCAAAATGGTGCGCTTGACTATGGCCATGTAGAACAGCCAATTAAGGCTCAAAGGGCTGAAAAATTCCAGCCAAATAGGGCTGAAAATGCAGAGAATTTCCAGCCAAACATGGCTGAAAAATTTCAGCCAAAATCGTCAAAACTGCTGGAAATTTCCAGCCACATATGGCTGAACATTTGCATCAAAATATGGCTGAAAATGAGCATGAAATTCAGCCCACACATGATGTACATGTTGAAGATGTACTACATAATGAACGCATGTCTATCAAGAGTGCACAATCTATGCCAAAGTGGCTGAAAAGACTTTGCAGGACAGCAAATTGAGTGCACCTTTACTTGGTAGAACAAGATCAAGCTCTCACCATGCATCAAGTAATTTTGTGGATTATTCTCTTATTGCTACAACATGTAATGAAGAGCCACTTTCTTTTGAAGATGTATGTGATGATCCACAATGGATGAGTTCTATGCAATCAGAAATGGATTCCATACATAGGAATAGTACTTGGGAGTTATGTGAATTGCCAAAAGGAAAGAATGCCATTGGTACAAAGTGGGTTTACAAGATATAAGAGAAAACCTGATCGTAGCATTGATCACTACAAAGTTAGATTGGTTGCCAAAGGATATGCGCAACAATATGGCATTGACTATGAGGAAACTTTTGCACCTACTTCATGCATGATTACCATTCATACCGTGGTTTCATTGGCTTCCCATCGAGGTTGGAAAGTGCATCAGTTGGATATAAAAACAGTCTTCTTGAATGATGACTTGCAAGAAGAAGTTTATGTGAAGCAACCTCCTAGATTTGCTATGAAAGGGAAAGAGCATATGGTTTGTCGCTTGCATAAAGCCTTGTATGGTCTCAAGCAAGCTCCACGTGCATGGTATGAAAAAATCCATAAGCACTTGATTGCTCTTGGCTTCACATGTAGTTCGATTGAAAGCACACTCTATGTATGCAAAAATGGGACTGCTCTTATAGTGGTTGTTCTTTATGTCGATGACATACTCTTGACTGGGTCATGTGATGCAAAATTTGACATTCTTATGGCTGATTTGCAGCATACTTTTGATGTCACTTATCTTGGTCTTTTGAGCTACTAACTTGGCATCCAATTTGTATTCGTTGAGGGGGAAATTGTTATGCATCAAGCAAAGTATGTTGAAAAACTACTTCAGCGTTTTGACTTTGAGGATTGCAAGCCAGTTTCCACACCAGTTGAGACAGGATTCATGTTCTCGGTTGAGGATTCCAGTGATGCATTTGATACTTCTCTTTATCAGCAAGCTATGGGATGTCTTATATATGCATGCAACACAAGGCCGGATATATAGTATGCAGTTTCCCAGTTGAGTCGATTCATGCATAGCCCTGACACTAAGCATTGGCAAGCGATGAAATGTGATTTTAGATACTCCGAGGCACTTTGAGCTTAGGTCTCGTTTATGCAGAGATGTTCAACCATGCTTGCATGCTTTTACAGATAGTGATTGGGCTGGTTGTTATGATACTCGCGTGTCCACTAGTGGTAATTTCTTTTTCCTTGGAGACTGATGCATATCTTGGTTGACTAAGAAGCAACCTACAGTGGAAACATCGAGTTGTGAAGCTGAGTACAGGGCAGTTTTTATAGCTACAGTGGAGTGTATATGGTTGAGACACCTATTGATGGATCTTTGCATGGAGATTGATGCTGCTACACATATTCTCACTGATAGTCTGAGTGCTTTGGCTATTGCACGAAACTCGGTGTTTCATGCACGGGCCAAACATATTGAGGTGCATTATCACTATGTGAGAGAGCGCCTTCATGCAGGAGATATTGATTTGGTATATGTGCCTACATAAGATAATGTGGCATACATATTCACCAAAGCTCTTCCATAGGAAAAGTTTGAAGCTTTTCGTAAAGCTTTAGGCTTATTACCTTATGGGGGCTGGTCTATCACTCCCTGTATGTGTTCATATCATTCGCTCTAGGGGGGTTTGTTACACTTATGTGTTCCTCGAGTAGCTTTGATGTGAACCTTTTCCCTATACATGGGCACTTTTTACTCTAGTGCTGGCTAGAGGTTTTTTCCCCATGTTACCACATACTTGATACTCTCATATGTGGTGGTACTTTGTACTTAGGGATTATTATTCACCTCTTCAGTTTTAGTTCATCGTCAATAGAGAGAACTACTCCAACCATCGTCTTCTCTGTGTGTCTTACTGCGTTTGTGCTCCTTGTGTGTGCTTCTTGTGTGTCTCTCGCACTTCTACACACACCCAACAATTTGAGATAGAGAAATTACACAAGATAAGCTTTACAATGAGTGTTTTAAACACAAGAAATGGTTACATATACATTGAGATATGAGCTTCACAACATAGCTATGTACAAAATAATGTACAGTTGGAAGGAGTCTATGGGAAGACAAAATGACCAAATGACCAGATCTGACTATTGGGAGCTCTTGCCTCTTTCTCTCTTTATTTAGAACGTGCTACCACTCCACTTTTATAACCAATGAGAATGTGAAGAAATTTGTGCCTCCTTCTTAACTTAACACTTTCATTTGATTGCCCAGTACATGCCACTTATTAGAATCTTTTACTCATCATGAATTTTGACTAGTTTTTTTTTCTTTTTTTCTTTTTTTTTCTTTTCCTTTATCTTTATGTTTGGTAAATTTATCCAAGTATAGCTCATGTGAAAATGCGCTTGTACATTTATCTTCAACACTCCCTCTCAAGCTCATTTGGGAGTTATCTTCAACCATGTCCTGCAAATTTATCACATCCTTGAAACCTTTGAGTTTAGAAGCATCCAAAAACTTTGTAAACATATCTACAACCTGCTCTTTGGTTCTGATGAACTTTATCTCCACATCTTTGCTCAATACTTTCTCCCTTACATAATGGTAGTTGACCTCTATGTGCTTGCTCCTTGCATGAAACATAGGATTGCTTACCAAGTAAATACTTGACATGTTATCCTCCTATATAGGGATGGTTCCAACTTGCACTTCAAGATCAGCCAAAAGCTTTTTAATCCACATTGCTTCACATGTGGCAAATGCTAATCCTCTATATTCAGCGTCCATGGATGAAAGTACAATAGTAGGTTGTTTCTTTGAGCTCCATGTGATAGGTTTGCTTCCTATCATGAACACAAAACGTGAGGTTGATCTCCTATCTTCCTTTGAACCTACCCAATCAACATCACTAAAGCCTTTGACCTATAATTCTTCATCAAACTTGTAAAACAAAGCATGATTAACTGTATGCTTTATGTATCTGTACACTCTCTTGGCTGAGTTTAAATGTTCACTTATCAAGGCTTGCATAAACTGAGAAAGTACACCAACAACATAAGATAAATCAGGTCTTGTAATGTTTGCATAGATTAATGATCCTACAATGCTTCTATATGTCATTAGCTCTTCGAATAGTTCTCCATCATTTGAGCAAATCTTTGTATTTGTGTCCATGGGTTGAGTGAGTGGTTTGCATTCACTCATTCCAAATATGAAAAGAACATCCAACAAGTACTTCCTTTGCATCAAGTAGATGCCACTTTTTCCATAAACAACCTCAATTCCTAAAATATTTCAGCTCTCCAAGATCTGAAATTTTAAACTCGTTACCAAGTTTCCTTTTGATATCTTTAATCCTTGTAACATCATTTCCTTTTATGATGAGGCCATCGACGTATATGCAAATATATACCTCTCTATTTTCTTCCTTCTTCATGTACAATGAAGGATTTGCACTACTTGGGTTGTATCCATACTTAGTTAGATATTCTACCAATCTTTGATTCCATGCTCTTGGTGCTTGCTTCAATCTATAAAGTGCCTTTTTCAACCTACAAACAAAGTCTGGATGGTTTTCATCTTCAAATCCAACCAGTTGAATCATGTATATCTCTTCGTGTAGTTCTCCATTGAGAAAAGCATTTTTGATGTCAAGTTGATATAATGGCCATCTCGTTGAAACACCAATTGCTATTACTGTTCTGATTGTTCCCATCTTTGCAATAGGGATGAAAACTTCATCATAATCTATGGCTTGGGTTTGTTTAAATCCTTTGGCAACTAATCTAGATTTATATCTAGATAGTGAACCATTAGAATTCCTCTTTACTTTAAACACCCATTTGTTTGGAACAATGTTCATACCTTCTTTCTTTGGCACCAACTTCCATGTGTGATTATCTTTGAGAGCTTTGATCTCCTCTTTCATAGCTTACTTCCATTCCTTTTGTGTGCAAGTTTCTTCATATGTCTCAGGATCTTTGTCTTTGATAACCTGCATTTTGTCATCTTCAAGAGCTTCTATACTCATGTCTCATTGCAAGTAGTGTGTCCTTGCTTCCTTCACTTGAGGTGCTTGCATCGTTGCTTTGGCTCCTTTGATTGCCTCCATTTGGTCTTCCATTCTTCAGCCAACAATCACTAGCATAGTGTCCTACTTTACCACAATGATAGCATGTTATACCTTTATGAGAATTGTAGAAGCCTCGACCTCTTCCTCTACTTCTACCTCAACCTCTTCCTTGTGTGTTGGCATTTGATGCATCCTTGTTGTCTTCTGAATTGTTTTGATTGTAGTTGGAGTTGTTGTGACCTCTTCCTTTTCCTCTTGAGCCTCCTCTTGAGTTCCTTCCTTTGCCTTGACTTGCATATAACATTTTGTTGGGGCTATCCTTTCCTTTGGGGCCACCAAAGCTAAGCTCTTCTGTGACAAGATGAGGGATTAGTTGTTCAAAACTTGGATATACATCTTTCAAGTTAATAGAAGTTATAAAAGGCTTCCATCTTTCATCTTCTCTCAATCCATTGAGATTATAGCACACAAGATCTTCGTCTTCAACTGTTGTGCCAATAGAAGCTGAAGCATCACTTAACTCCTTAATCTTCAAAGTATATTCAGCTATGGATTGACTCAAACTTTTCTTGATTATGTTCAAATCATTCTTGAGTTGAAGTTTCCTAGCTTTGGTATTTGTTGAATCCATCCTTTCAAGAGGTTCCCAAGCATCTTTAGCTTTCTCTAGATGTTGAATATGCCCTACCATGGCATTAATAATGACTTGTGAAATGAGGAACATGACTCTCCTATTCCTCTCTTCCCATTCTTTTGCTTGCCTCCTTTGGACTTCAGTGGCCATAGCTTGATTGACTTGAGGTTGAGCATCATCGCCACTCACAATACCCCACAAGCCATTTCCCATTAGGTAGTTGTTCATTCTAAACTTCCACACGAGATAGTTATCCTTATCCAATTTCCCTACTTGTTGACTTGAGTCAGCCATTGAATGTTGGTGCAAGTCAACCACCAATTGATGTTTTGGATGAAGGATTGAAGTCAAATATTGAAGAAAATATTAACCTATGAAGCTTGAAGATAGTACACATTCATGAAATGAAGACCTAGATACATATGTACATTAAACTTGTAGTTAGCTCACATATACATTTTGTAATGATCATGAGCTTGTACATATATGCCTATATATACAAGCGAAAAGTCAGGACAAGTATGAGAGAGCATGAGATAAGAAGAATTAGATGTTGGAAGACTGATTAGACACTTTAGAAGTGAAGGAGATCTCTCTCATTATTCAGTTGTAAAATTTTCTAAATAGAAGAATAAGTTGCACCCGACATTTGCTGTGTTCTCCTTCTGTGTTTCATCATTTCAAGAATACTTTTGTAGATGTCTAATTCCATAGTTAATACTTCCGTGGTTAAGATTTGAGAGCCTAATTATAAATAGGCTAAGAGAATTATGTGTAGGAACATTTGTATGTGAAGAAGTGTTGAGTGTCTTCTGAAACAGGTGCAATCTTGATGATCAAAGAATTGATCAGTACTCAGTGCACAATGTAAAGTTTTGCACAAATGAGGAGTCAAAATCTAACTTGGAAGGTAAGCCATCTATGGCTAAAAGCATTTGATTAAACGGGTTGTACTTAAGTCGACTATACAAGAGGATAGTTTCAGACATAGGAAGATTGTTTGAATAATTTCTCAAGATCTTCTGAATCTTTTGAGATGATTTAACTTGAAGAAGGTGCCAAAGACTATAGGTGACACATTTTACAAAGTTTCATCAGAAAATTTACACATTTGATCAATCAATGAGTGAGTTATGTGCAACATATTTTTCTGAGTAGTGACTCTCTTCACAGTTAGTTCAAAATTTTGATAATCTGGTATTGATCTGTTAGAGTATGATCAATGTCTACCCCTCATGATTGTATGCACATTTTGTAAGGCCCCCTTTATGAGGAGAAGCCAAGCGTGCATTACCCAATTGATGGGAATCCCAACTTGAATGTTGGATGAAGGTCATATTGGACCATGTAAGATATCATAAGGAAAGGGAGTTACCAGGGTCCCCAATTGTGGGGTCCGGGGCAGCGGTGAGCAGCCCCGGCTGGGGGGTCCAAGGGGGCCAGCGGGCCCCCTGGCTGGGGGGTCCCAGGGGGCCAGCGGGCCCCCTGGTGGGGGTCCGGGGGCAGCGCCCCCGGCGCGACGGTAAAGGGAATATTCCATGGAATATTCCCTGTCGGAGTCAGAAATCATTTATATTTGTTAGGTCGGTTCAACCAGTCTAAGTCGTGTATGGCAATTACGCGGGCGGTGGCCGCCCACGCTCTACCGCCCATGTATAGCCGTCCATGGCAGGCCACCCATGATCCTATATATACATGACTTCTGCACTACCTAAGACATTGAGTTGAGCCAGCATACCTCTACCTTGTATCTCCCTATCTAGAGTTGTCTAGATCACCATTTAAGCTCTACCTTGAGAGCGCACGGGTGGACAACGCCATCATCTTTGTACTTGCTGCTAGTAGAAAATTGTTGAGATTCTTCTATATCTGTTATCTTCTCTGCTATTGCTCCTGTGTTATATTGCGTAACTATTGTCTTACATGATCCTCCAAATTGGTAAAGGTTTTGGGTTATTCTTGATATAGAAGTGTTCTAACATCAAGGATGGCTTGTTGTTTTGGAGATTAACACTCTGCATCAGTGGTATCAGAGCAGGAATCATTAAAATAGAAGAAAGGAGGACCTCGACTGCTACAATCATACAAATATCAACACTTGAAGGTTCAAAAGGTGAAAGTTTAAAGAGAAAGCTTGAGGAGGAGGTCTGAAGCTCTCAAGAAGATCAAAAGGAAATTCATTCGAAGTAAAGGTACACTTATTTCTCATAAAGCTTGAAGAATTTAATACACAAGTGAAGAAAGGATGGGAGATTCTCTTCAGATAGAGAAACTGGATAGAGAAAACTATCCAGCTTGGTCAATGAGGATGGAAGCTCATCTCATGAGCAAAGACCTAATAGGTTACATCACAGGTGAAAGATCCTAGTGTTCCAACTAGGGATGAACTCTTAGATTTGAAGACTTGGATGAAGAAGGATGCTCAAGCAAGGAGCATTATCTACATGGGATGACTACTTGCTACCTATATTAGAAGACTTGAAAGTGCAAGTGACATATGAAATGCTTTGGAGGAGCATTTCCAAATACTACAAAGTCAAGGAAGGCATCCTTATGGGTAGAGTTGACTACATTCAAAAAGAAAGCTTCTCAATCCATTTTTGATTATGTAACAAGGATGAAGGACATTGTAGATGCATTAGGAGCAGTTGATGAAGATATTGAGGAGGATAAATTGGTAAGGCAAATCCTCACATGTTTGAGAGGAGGTGAATTCTTGTCAACAGAATTCAACAATTACTGTAAGGAGCATGGTGTGAAAAGGCAACTTACCACAGCTCATACACCTCAACAAAATGGCGTTGTTGAGCGCAGGAACAGGACAGTAGTTGAAATGGCTCGTTGTATGTTAAAGGCTCAAGACATGCCTGATTCATTCTGGGCAGAAGCAGTCAATACAGCAGTCTACATCCTCAATCGAAGCTACACAAAAGCTCTGAAGGGGATGACTCCTCAAGAAGCATATTCTGGTAAAAAGCCTTCAGTTTTGCATTTCAGAATTTTTGGTTGTTTCTGTTATGCACATATTCCTGATTCAACAAGATCAAAGTTGGATTCAAAAAGCAAAAAGTGTGTCTTCCTAGGATATAGTGAAGAGTCTAAAGCATACAGGTTATGGGATCCTGAGGCAAGGAAGATTTTTGTCAGCCGAGATGTGGTGTTTGATGAACGACCACACTTAGTAGAAGATAAAGGTAAATCTACTATCTCATCAAACGGAGAAATATCTCACCTTGTGCCTATCAAAAGACAGGTTAAAGTTGAGGAGGAGGAAACATCTGATGGAGAAATTTCCTCAATAAAAAGCCAACCAATTGTAGCTGCACAGCGTAAGCCACTACCGAAGTGGGCACAACAGCTCTTTGATGATCACAATCCACATGTAGATGCACCAGAATCATCATCGGATGGATTACGAAGATCAAAGAGAATAGAGGAGCAAAGAAGAGCCTCAGAACACATTGTTAACATGGCTCTAATGGCAGATATCATGGGTTCGATAAAGGAACCTACCACCATTGAAGAAGCCATTGATGATCCAGATTGGAGAGCAGCAATGCAGTCTGAGTATGATAGTATACTCAAAAATGATACATGGGATCTAGTCGACTTGCCGCCAAAGAAGAAGGTAATAGGTACTAAATGGATTTGGAAAGCTAAGTATAAAGCTGATGGAACATTAGAAAAGTATAAGGCACGATTAGTTGCACAGGGTTTTTCACAGATTGAAGGATTTGATGTTCAAGAAACTTTTGCACCAACAGCACGCATGACAACTATTCGGACGGTACTTGCAGTAGCTGCACAAAAGTCTTGGCCTATTTTCTAGATGGATGTCAAATCTGCATTTTTGAATGGTCACCTCAAGGAGGAGGTATATGTATCTCAACCACCAGGTTTTGAGGTGCCCAATTCAGAAAATAAAGTTTGCAGGTTGAAGAAAGCTTTGTATGGACTTAAGCAAGCTCCACGGGCTTGGTACCAACGAATTGATCATTTTTTCAAAAATATGGGTTTTGAAAGAAGTACTTCTGATGCTAACTTGTATGTAACGAAAAGGGATAGCAAGCTAGTTGTTGTCATTGTATATGTAGATGATTTGATCATTACAGGAGATCATCAAGAACTCATCAATCAAACTCGGATCAGCTTGGGAACTGAGTTTGAAATGACAGACTTAGGTCTACTCCATTTTTGTCTGGGAATTGAAGTATGGCAAAGGAAGGATGGCATTTTCATCTCACAACAAAAATATTCCAAAGAAATTCTCAAGGCATTTGGAATGATGGACTGCAAACCAACTAGCACACCTATGGAGGTAAATCATAAGCTATCTATGGATGATAACATGCCTGATGTAGATGCTAAGAAGTATAGGAAGCTCGTTGGAAGTCTTATTTTTCTGTGCAACACTAGACCAGACATTTGCTATGCTGTTGGAGTGTTAAGCAGGTTTTCCAACAAACCTAAGGAGAGTCACTGGAATGCTGGAATGCGAATTCTAAGGTACATTGCAGGAACCTTGGATTTTGGTATTTTGTATACCACAGGTGATACACTCCAAGGATATTGTGATTCAGATTGGGCTGGAGATTGTGATTCTAGAAAATCAGTTTCTGGATATTGTTTCTCACTTGGTTCAGGAATATTTTCTTGGGTAAGTAGGAAGCAACCAACTCTCGCACTCTCCTCCACTGAAGCAGAGTACAAAGCAGCTTGTTTTGCTTCTTGTGAGGCAGTCTGGTTAAGGAGAATTCTTGCAGATATAGGCTTTCCATCAAATATGCCAATTGTACTCAAGTGTGATAATCAAAGTTGTATGGCTATTGCAAAGAACCCAGTATTTCATGCTCGCACCAAGCACATAGAAGTACAGTACCATTACATTCGTGAGCTAATCGAAGATGAAATTGTGGAGCTAGAATATTGCCCAACAGAGGCAAATTGTGCTGACATATTCACTAAAGCACTTGGAAGAGAGCAGCTCAACAAGCATCTTCAACAGATGGGCATAGGACCGAGACCTACTTGATTTATCATCGGTAAACATTGAGGGGGGGTGTTAGAGTATGATCAATGTCTACCCCTCATGATTGTATGCACATTTTGTAAGGCCCCCTTTATGAGGAGAAGCCAAGCGTGCATTACCCAATTGATGGGAATCCCAACTTGAATGTTGGATGAAGGTCATATTGGACCATGTAAGATATCATAAGGAAAGGGAGTTACCAGGGTCCCCAATTGTGGGGTCCGGGGCAGCGGTGAGCAGCCCCGGCTGGGGGGTCCAAGGGGGCTAGCGGGCCCCCTGGCTGGGGGGTCCCAGGGGGCCAGCGGGCCCCCTGGTGGGGGTCCGGGGGCAGCGCCCCCGGCGCGACGGTAAAGGGAATATTCCATGGAATATTCCCTGTCGGAGTCAGAAATCATTTATATTTGTTAGGTCGGTTCAACCAGTCTAAGTCGTGTATGGCAATTACGCGGGCGGTGGCCGCCCACGCTCTACCGCCCATGTATAGCCGTCCATGGCAGGCCACCCATGATCCTATATATACATGACTTCTGCACTACCTAAGACATTGAGTTGAGCCAGCATACCTCTACCTTGTATCTCCCTATCTAGAGTTGTCTAGATCACCATTTAAGCTCTACCTTGAGAGCGCACGGGTGGACAACGCCATCATCTTTGTACTTGCTGCTAGTAGAAAATTGTTGAGATTCTTCTATATCTGTTATCTTCTCTGCTATTGCTCCTGTGTTATATTGCGTAACTATTGTCTTACATGATCCTCCAAATTGGTAAAGGTTTTGGGTTATTCTTGATATAGAAGTGTTCTAACATCAAGGATGGCTTGTTGTTTTGGAGATTAACACTCTGCATCAGTGGTATCAGAGCAGGAATCATTAAAATAGAAGAAAGGAGGACCTCGACTGCTACAATCATACAAATATCAACACTTGAAGGTTCAAAAGGTGAAAGTTTAAAGAGAAAGCTTGAGGAGGAGGTCTGAAGCTCTCAAGAAGATCAAAAGGAAATTCATTCGAAGTAAAGGTACACTTATTTCTCATAAAGCTTGAAGAATTTAATACACAAGTGAAGAAAGGATGGGAGATTCTCTTCAGATAGAGAAACTGGATAGAGAAAACTATCCAGCTTGGTCAATGAGGATGGAAGCTCATCTCATGAGCAAAGACCTAATAGGTTACATCACAGGTGAAAGATCCTAGTGTTCCAACTAGGGATGAACTCTTAGATTTGAAGACTTGGATGAAGAAGGATGCTCAAGCAAGGAGCATTATCTACATGGGATGACTACTTGCTACCTATATTAGAAGACTTGAAAGTGCAAGTGACATATGAAATGCTTTGGAGGAGCATTTCCAAATACTACAAAGTCAAGGAAGGCATCCTTATGGGTAGAGTTGACTACATTCAAAAAGAAAGCTTCTCAATCCATTTTTGATTATGTAACAAGGATGAAGGACATTGTAGATGCATTAGGAGCAGTTGATGAAGATATTGAGGAGGATAAATTGGTAAGGCAAATCCTCACATGTTTGAGAGGAGGTGAATTCTTGTCAACAGAATTCAACAATTACTGTAAGGAGCATGGTGTGAAAAGGCAACTTACCACAGCTCATACACCTCAACAAAATGGCGTTGTTGAGCGCAGGAACAGGACAGTAGTTGAAATGGCTCGTTGTATGTTAAAGGCTCAAGACATGCCTGATTCATTCTGGGCAGAAGCAGTCAATACAGCAGTCTACATCCTCAATCGAAGCTACACAAAAGCTCTGAAGGGGATGACTCCTCAAGAAGCATATTCTGGTAAAAAGCCTTCAGTTTTGCATTTCAGAATTTTTGGTTGTTTCTGTTATGCACATATTCCTGATTCAACAAGATCAAAGTTGGATTCAAAAAGCAAAAAGTGTGTCTTCCTAGGATATAGTGAAGAGTCTAAAGCATACAGGTTATGGGATCCTGAGGCAAGGAAGATTTTTGTCAGCCGAGATGTGGTGTTTGATGAACGACCACACTTAGTAGAAGATAAAGGTAAATCTACTATCTCATCAAACGGAGAAATATCTCACCTTGTGCCTATCAAAAGACAGGTTAAAGTTGAGGAGGAGGAAACATCTGATGGAGAAATTTCCTCAATAAAAAGCCAACCAATTGTAGCTGCACAGCGTAAGCCACTACCGAAGTGGGCACAACAGCTCTTTGATGATCACAATCCACATGTAGATGCACCAGAATCATCATCGGATGGATTACGAAGATCAAAGAGAATAGAGGAGCAAAGAAGAGCCTCAGAACACATTGTTAACATGGCTCTAATGGCAGATATCATGGGTTCGATAAAGGAACCTACCACCATTGAAGAAGCCATTGATGATCCAGATTGGAGAGCAGCAATGCAGTCTGAGTATGATAGTATACTCAAAAATGATACATGGGATCTAGTCGACTTGCCGCCAAAGAAGAAGGTAATAGGTACTAAATGGATTTGGAAAGCTAAGTATAAAGCTGATGGAACATTAGAAAAGTATAAGGCACGATTAGTTGCACAGGGTTTTTCACAGATTGAAGGATTTGATGTTCAAGAAACTTTTGCACCAACAGCACGCATGACAACTATTCGGACGGTACTTGCAGTAGCTGCACAAAAGTCTTGGCCTATTTTCTAGATGGATGTCAAATCTGCATTTTTGAATGGTCACCTCAAGGAGGAGGTATATGTATCTCAACCACCAGGTTTTGAGGTGCCCAATTCAGAAAATAAAGTTTGCAGGTTGAAGAAAGCTTTGTATGGACTTAAGCAAGCTCCACGGGCTTGGTACCAACGAATTGATCATTTTTTCAAAAATATGGGTTTTGAAAGAAGTACTTCTGATGCTAACTTGTATGTAACGAAAAGGGATAGCAAGCTAGTTGTTGTCATTGTATATGTAGATGATTTGATCATTACAGGAGATCATCAAGAACTCATCAATCAAACTCGGATCAGCTTGGGAACTGAGTTTGAAATGACAGACTTAGGTCTACTCCATTTTTGTCTGGGAATTGAAGTATGGCAAAGGAAGGATGGCATTTTCATCTCACAACAAAAATATTCCAAAGAAATTCTCAAGGCATTTGGAATGATGGACTGCAAACCAACTAGCACACCTATGGAGGTAAATCATAAGCTATCTATGGATGATAACATGCCTGATGTAGATGCTAAGAAGTATAGGAAGCTCGTTGGAAGTCTTATTTTTCTGTGCAACACTAGACCAGACATTTGCTATGCTGTTGGAGTGTTAAGCAGGTTTTCCAACAAACCTAAGGAGAGTCACTGGAATGCTGGAATGCGAATTCTAAGGTACATTGCAGGAACCTTGGATTTTGGTATTTTGTATACCACAGGTGATACACTCCAAGGATATTGTGATTCAGATTGGGCTGGAGATTGTGATTCTAGAAAATCAGTTTCTGGATATTGTTTCTCACTTGGTTCAGGAATATTTTCTTGGGTAAGTAGGAAGCAACCAACTCTCGCACTCTCCTCCACTGAAGCAGAGTACAAAGCAGCTTGTTTTGCTTCTTGTGAGGCAGTCTGGTTAAGGAGAATTCTTGCAGATATAGGCTTTCCATCAAATATGCCAATTGTACTCAAGTGTGATAATCAAAGTTGTATGGCTATTGCAAAGAACCCAGTATTTCATGCTCGCACCAAGCACATAGAAGTACAGTACCATTACATTCGTGAGCTAATCGAAGATGAAATTGTGGAGCTAGAATATTGCCCAACAGAGGCAAATTGTGCTGACATATTCACTAAAGCACTTGGAAGAGAGCAGCTCAACAAGCATCTTCAACAGATGGGCATAGGACCGAGACCTACTTGATTTATCATCGGTAAACATTGAGGGGGGGTGTTAGAGTATGATCAATGTCTACCCCTCATGATTGTATGCACATTTTGTAAGGCCCCCTTTATGAGGAGAAGCCAAGCGTGCATTACCCAATTGATGGGAATCCCAACTTGAATGTTGGATGAAGGTCATATTGGACCATGTAAGATATCATAAGGAAAGGGAGTTACCAGGGTCCCCAATTGTGGGGTCCGGGGCAGCGGTGAGCAGCCCCGGCTGGGGGGTCCAAGGGGGCTAGCGGGCCCCCTGGCTGGGGGGTCCCAGGGGGCCAGCGGGCCCCCTGGTGGGGGTCCGGGGGCAGCGCCCCCGGCGCGACGGTAAAGGGAATATTCCATGGAATATTCCCTGTCGGAGTCAGAAATCATTTATATTTGTTAGGTCGGTTCAACCAGTCTAAGTCGTGTATGGCAATTACGCGGGCGGTGGCCGCCCACGCTCTACCGCCCATGTATAGCCGTCCATGGCAGGCCACCCATGATCCTATATATACATGACTTCTGCACTACCTAAGACATTGAGTTGAGCCAGCATACCTCTACCTTGTATCTCCCTATCTAGAGTTGTCTAGATCACCATTTAAGCTCTACCTTGAGAGCGCACGGGTGGACAACGCCATCATCTTTGTACTTGCTGCTAGTAGAAAATTGTTGAGATTCTTCTATATCTGTTATCTTCTCTGCTATTGCTCCTGTGTTATATTGCGTAACTATTGTCTTACATGATCCTCCAAATTGGTAAAGGTTTTGGGTTATTCTTGATATAGAAGTGTTCTAACATCAAGGATGGCTTGTTGTTTTGGAGATTAACACTCTGCATCAGTGGTATCAGAGCAGGAATCATTAAAATAGAAGAAAGGAGGACCTCGACTGCTACAATCATACAAATATCAACACTTGAAGGTTCAAAAGGTGAAAGTTTAAAGAGAAAGCTTGAGGAGGAGGTCTGAAGCTCTCAAGAAGATCAAAAGGAAATTCATTCGAAGTAAAGGTACACTTATTTCTCATAAAGCTTGAAGAATTTAATACACAAGTGAAGAAAGGATGGGAGATTCTCTTCAGATAGAGAAACTGGATAGAGAAAACTATCCAGCTTGGTCAATGAGGATGGAAGCTCATCTCATGAGCAAAGACCTAATAGGTTACATCACAGGTGAAAGATCCTAGTGTTCCAACTAGGGATGAACTCTTAGATTTGAAGACTTGGATGAAGAAGGATGCTCAAGCAAGGAGCATTATCTACATGGGATGACTACTTGCTACCTATATTAGAAGACTTGAAAGTGCAAGTGACATATGAAATGCTTTGGAGGAGCATTTCCAAATACTACAAAGTCAAGGAAGGCATCCTTATGGGTAGAGTTGACTACATTCAAAAAGAAAGCTTCTCAATCCATTTTTGATTATGTAACAAGGATGAAGGACATTGTAGATGCATTAGGAGCAGTTGATGAAGATATTGAGGAGGATAAATTGGTAAGGCAAATCCTCACATGTTTGAGAGGAGATGAGAAATGGAAGCCATTCATTTTGTCTACTGAATTATCACTAGATCATTTCACTCTTGATATAAATCAGTTGCTAGGACACATGCTAACTTTTGAGCAGGATGTCAAAGGTGATGGTGATAAGAGTGCAGGTCAAGCAATGTATTCAAAGGATAAGAAGAAGAATAGCAAAGGCAAGCAACAAGTAAATGAAGAAGAAGGTACAACTAGCCAAGCAAACTTCCTAAGAGGAAGAGGAGGTGGCAAAGGTAGAGGAAGAGGCAGAAGCAATAAAGATGGAGTCAAAGATTGCTATATTTGTGGTAAGACAAATCATTTAGCTCTTGATTGTTGGCATAATAATCAGAATAATGGAGGATATATTCAAAACTTTTATTCAAGAGGAAGAGGTGGCAGAAACCAAAGAGGTAATTTCAGAGGTAGAGGTTACTTTGGAAGAAATGCAGGTCGAGGATTCCAAATTCAATTCTACAACAATACCTACTACAATTATGCTTCAGATCAGAAAGAAGATTCAACCTTGATTATGAATGCAGCTTGTGAAAGGCAAAGTGAAGATCAAAGAGTCTTCTACATTGAATTAGGGTGTAGCAATAACTTGAGTGGTAATATAGCTTTGATGATTGATTTGGAGAATAAGATAATTAATCATGTAGTTGAAACAGGTGATAATACAAAGCATAATGTGAAGTTAATTGGATCAGTGAAAGCCAAGGACAGAAGTACTCTTTTGAGTAAGGTCTTGTATGTTCCTACAATTCCAAAGCATTTGATAAGTGTAGGGCAAATTGTTGAAAAAGGTCATGAAGTAAGGTTCACTAATGATGGAGTTTTTGTGGAAGACCCTAGAAATGGGTATAAACAGATTGTTTCAGGGAAGAAAGAAGGAAGACTCTTCACATTGAAGATTCAAGGTAATGTTGGTCATGCCTTGTTCACTTATGGAGGACATAAGATCTCTGAGTTAGATCTTTGGCATAAAAAGCTTTGAAATTTCAATGAAAGAGGTATTAAGGATATGGTTAACAATGGTTCAGTGCTTGGATTGCCTAATGTTGCAGGTCAACATATGACATATAGATTTGAGGCATGTTAATTAGGTAAGGCTCATAAGCAATCATATTCTAAGCATGGATTTATGTATTGAGAGAAGCTTGAATTGGTACACACAGATGTGTGGGGACCATCAAAGGATTTTAGTATAAATGGTTCAAGATATTATGTGATTTATGTTGATGATTCTACTAGGTGGATCACTATCTATGTGCTCAAAGATAAATCAGAGGTATTTAATACATTCAAACATTATCATGTGTATGCAGAAAGAATCATAGGTCAAAAGTTGAAGAGACTAAGGTCAGATGGAGGGGGAGAGTATTTCTCTAATGAGTTCAGTGATTATTTATGGAATGTAGGTATTAAAAGGGAAGTTACTTGCAGGTACTCTCCTCAACAAAATGGTGTAGCAGAAAGGAGAAATAGAACTCTTGTTGAGTTTGCAAGATCAATGATGAAGGAGAAAAATTGTCCAAATTATTTGTGGGCTGAGGCTATAAATACAACCACATACTTGGTTAATAGGTTACCATGTAACGCTTTGCAGGGAATGACACCATATGAAGCTTGGTGGGGTAAGAGACCTACCTTAGATCATTGCAAAGTGTTTCGATGTTTGGCCTATGCATATGTGCCATCTCAGTTGAGGCATAAATTGGAACCTAAAGCTGAAAACTATGTGTTCATTGGATATGATAATAAACAGATGGGTTATAGGTTGTGGAGTCCATCCACAAAGCAATTCCTTGTATCAAAGGATGTTACATTTGATGAGAAAGGTACTTGGTATGTAGGTACAATCAATAATCATGCAGGTGATGAAGAAGTTTTGAATCAGAAGAAAGGTAAATCAAAAGTTCAAATATTTGATGAAGAAGAGAGCAATGAAGTACAAGTTGAAGTTGAAGAAGTGCCAAGGTTTGATCCAGAATGTGATGAACCAGAAACTTCAAGAAGTGGAGACTTCAGAAGGTCATCAAGATACAAATGGCAACCTAGAAGGTATAGCTATGACACTTCTTTTTTGACTACTAAAGACTATGCTTACATGGTGAAAGCAGATGAACACCCTTCTACATATGAAGAGGCAAAAGGTAAGGAAAATTGGGAGAAAGCTATGCAGGAAGAGTATGATGCATTGATGGATAATGAGACATGGGATTTGGTTCCTAAACCAAATAGTCAAAAGATCATTGGATGCAAATGGGTCTACAAGACAAAGGGGTATGTAGATGGAAGTGTGTCTAGGTATAAAGCTAGACTTGTTGTGAAAGGTTATGCTCAAACATATGGTATAGATTATGATGAGACCTATAGTCCTGTGGCAAAGATGACAACCATCAGGACACTCATAGCCATTGCTGCATGTAAAGGTTGGAGATTATGTCAATTAGATATGAAGAATGCTTTTCTTAATGGTTATATTTCAGATGATGTTTTCATGGAGCAACCACAAGGGTTCAAAGATAAAAGGTATTCAGAATATGTATGTAAGCTCAAGAGAGCTTTGTATGGTTTGAAGCAAGCCCCAAGGGCATGGAGTTATAGACTTGTAAAGTTCTTGAAGGAACTTGGTTTCCAAGTATCTAAAGCTGATAGTAGCTTGCTTGTCAAAGCAAGTGATGATGGGTTTATTTAGATGTGCATATATGTTGAGGATATAATCCTTACAGGTATAGATGAGAAGGGCATACAAAGCCTCAAGAAACAACTGGAGAAAGAGTTCAAGATTAGTGACTTGGGAGACTTGTCATATTTTTTGGGCATGGAGATCTCATATACTCAACATGGAGTGTATGTAACTCAAGAAAGGTATTTGAAGAACTTGTTGATCAAGTTTAAAATGGAAGATTGCAGGGTAGCACCTACTCCAGTGGAGGTGAATCATAAGTTGAGCAGATATGGAGGAGAAGAATTCAAGGACATGAAGCTATATCAAAGTCTGGTTGGTAGTTTAATCTATGCTACATTAACTAGGCCTGATTTGTCATATGCAGTTGGAGTGTTTTCTCAATTCATGCATTGTCCTAGGAAAGAACAGTGGATTGTAGGGCAAAGGGTGTTGAGATACATTAAGGATACACTCAAGGAAGAACTAAACACATTGAGATTTAGTATCACTTTGTAAGAGAGAAGGTGATTGATAAGGAGATTGAAGTCATACATACTTCATCAAAAGATCAAATTGCAGATATGCTAACCAAAAGCTTGGATGGACCAAAGCTACAAAGATTTAAAGACACGGCAAGTATAAAGAAGATAGAGAAAACCTAAATTGATGATTGAGGGCGAGCTCTGGAAGTTGGAGCTCGTAAGCCATCTTTCCTATTCTCTTAAGTATTTGGAAAGGTCCACAATACCTAGGAGATAATTTTGGACAAGGTCCCGTCTTCATGGTTTCAAACCTAGATGGAACTCTAAGATAGACGTGCTCTCCTACCTCAAAGTTGATATCTCTCCTTTGAGGATTAGCATAGCCTCTAGCTCTATCCTGAGCTCTCCTAATGCTATCCTTAGCAAGCCTAAGCATATCATTAATCTCTTCCAAGAAGTCCTTTGCAGCTTGAACTTTCTCATTCTGCAAGCCTACTGCATAAGGAGCTCTTGGCTGAAACTCATACATAAGCATAAATGGACTATGCCTAGTGGAAGAGTGCTTGGCACTATTATATGCAAACTCTACTATAGGTAAGTACTCTTCCCAATTAGTTTGCCTTTCATTCACATATGCTCGAAGCATATTCTCTAGGATTTGGTTAACCCTTTCTGTTTGCCCATCCGACTGTGGATGTTCGGCCGTACTCATGCTAAGTTTTGTGTTCAACCTTTTGAAGACCGCTCTCCAAAAGTGGCTAGTAAATTTCCTATCCCGATTGGAAACTATGTCTAAAGGAAGACCATATAACCGGTATAAGTTCTCCACAAAGAGTCTAGCCAACTCTGGTGTCTTCACTATAGTACATGTCAGAATAAACCTAGCCATTTTGGTTAACCTATCCACAATTACCTAGACTGAGTCGTGCCCTCTCTGTGTCTTAGGTAATCTAACTATAAAGTCCATGGAGATACTCTCCCACTTCCCATTAGGAATATCCGATGGGTGGAGTAGTCCTCCAATCCTCAACCTCTCAGCTTTGTTAACCTAGCATTTAGTGCACTTAAGCACATACTCTAGGACGTCCTTATGAACTCCAGGCCAATAAAACTATATCTTAACAAGATCATAAGTCTTGTTAACTCCTGGGTGTCCCGCACTAGGTGTGTCATGACACTCATACAAAATATGTTGTCTCATCTCAATATCTCTAGGGACACACGCCTTACCTTTATATAACAGATATCCATCATGGACACTGTAATTCTTCCACTTGAATCCTTCTTAAGTACTCGTCGATACTCCATCCTCATTGGAAACCCGAATATCACGATCCCCATTCTCTATGGCTTCCCAAATCTTGGAATATGCAGGATCAAGCCTACATTTCCCTCTAATGGACTCAAGTAGCTCACTAGTGATTTGAGTAAAACTCAGTCCATTGAGCATAGGCATGGGGCTAAGTGAATCAGCCACTACATTAAACTTTCCCTTCCTATACCTAAGCTCATAATCAAACTCCTGAAGGTTCTCTGCCCATCAGGCCTTACAATCTTTAAGGTCTGTTTTATTAGAGAGCCACTTTATGCTCTCTTGATCAAACACTATCGTGACTTTGGCACCATATAAATAATGACGCCACTTCTTCAAAGCATGGAAAATTGCATACAACTCCTTCTCATAGACGGAGTAATTCTCTTGAGCCGGTTCTAGTTTCTTACTCTCAAAAGCAACTGGTCGATCATCTTGGACTAAAACCGCTCCTATGGCAAAATCACTCGCGTCAGTCTCAACCACAAATGGCTTGTTGGGATCTGCTATATGTAAAAGTGGACCTGTAGTAATTGCTACTTTCAATTTCTCCATACTTTGCTTTTGTTCGTCTCCCCAATGAAAGGCTTTCCCTTTTCCTTTAAGTTGTTCCCTCATCGGAACAACAATTTTTGCATAATTCTTAATGAATCTTCGATAGAAACTTGATAAACCTAGGAAGATCTGCAACTCTTCCAAGTTCCTTGGATGTGGCCATTCCATAATAGCCCTTACTTTTTCAGGATCCATCTGGATTCCATCCTGGGAGACTATATGTCCAAGGTATCTAACCTCTGTTTTGAAAAATTCACACTTTGACTCCTTAGCAAAAAGTGAATTTTCCCTTAGCACTTGAAATACCTTTCTTAAGTGTTCCAAGTGCTCCTCTTCTGATGTACTATAGATCAGAATGTCATCCAAAATGTCTACTACAAAGTGTCCTAGATAGGCCATAAAACACTATTCATGAGGTTCATGAAGGTGGAAGGAGCATTGGTGAGACCAAAAGGCATCACCAAAAACTCATAGTGCCCATATCTAGTCCTAAATGCAGTCTTAGGGACATCCACTACCCTAATCTTGATCTGATGATATCCTGATCTAAGGTCAAGCTTGGTAAAATACCTAGCTTGATGTAACTGATCAAATAGATCTTCCAATCTAGGCATTGGAAATCTATTTTTGATAGTTACCTTATTAAGTGATCTATAGTCTATACATAGTCTCATAGAACCATCTTTCTTTTTAACTAGGAGCATTGGCGATGCCCAAAGTGAGTTACTAGGTTTAATGAAGCCCTTATCTAAATAATCCTGCAATTGCTTCTCAACCTCCTCATGTTGAGAAACACTAAGCCTATAAGGTGGCCTACAAATAGGGTTAGTGTTAGTAACAACCTCAATGGCATGGTCAATGTCCCCTCTCTCAGGTGGTAGCCCTCTAGGTAAGTCAGAGGGAAAAACATCTCTATACTCAAACATAAGATCCTTAAAACTTTTAACCACATACTCTTGCAAAAAAGAATAGTAGAAAGTCTTGTCCATATTTACATTCCTAGCATGAAAATATACATCAGATGAGCTGTCTATACAATGCTCCATATCATGACTATACAATAAAAACATCTCCTCTACATGTTGAGAATAACAAAGACTATACAACTCTAATGATGATATGAGAGGTGCACTAGGTACATCTCTCTCTCCCTCAATACAAACTTTACTTCCATTCTTTTCAAATTCAAGTGTGTTGTTTTGATAGCTACGTTTAAGTATGTCTCTCAACCCCCATAGCCACTCTCTTCCTAACACAAGGTCTGTCCTCTCCATATTCATAATTTGGAAGTCCATATGAACTGTATATTCCTGCATCTTGACTTCCAAATTGGATACCATAATATCCCATATCCTCTTATCTTGCCCTTGCATCATAGATACGATGTATTTATGTGCACTCGACTACTGGGGAATCTTTAATTTCTTGAACAGAGCATAGTTTATAAAGTTATGAGTAGCAGAGTCATCTATCATGACCCGCACCCTTGTCCCGTACACACTACCATGCAATTTAAGTAGGTCATGTGGTCCAAACTGCAGTGACCACAATGACTGAATCAAACAAGTGTGCTTTATATCCTCATGCATCACCTCCACTCCCTTGCAGCTAGAGCTGCCATGAATAGGAAGGTTCTGCACTAGGTGGACCACCTTTTTGCCCTTTTTGGGGGCCGTACTAGTCTCTGGTCCCTTCTTCTTTTCTTCCCCCTTCTTGAATGGATAGTTCCACTATGAATGGCTAGGAGACAAATGCCTAAAGCACATATTCTCTCTTTTGGACCTCTCAAACTGATCTGTAGATAACCTAGGCCCTTGTGATCTTTGTTTTTTAATGAAAACTTTATTTTTCCCAAATGGCAACTTCTTCTTGAATTTAGTCATACTAAGAGGCTTGAGGGGCTGATCCGTCTCCATAGGAGTGTATTGAGGACGGTTATGGTCCTCATAGATCTGTGCATACTTGATCGCCTCCTTGAACGTTTTAGGCACATTCCTTCTGATTTCCCTCTTTATGGCTTTATCTAAGCCTCTAACAAACCCTCTGGTCTTCTAGGAAATCATCTAAGCCCTTAAGTTTCAAAATGATCTCTCTATAGTGGGATAAGTGGACCGTAAGAGGCCTACCTCTCTGGGTAATCCTATCCCACTCATCCCAATTCCTCTCCTTCTCATTCTCAGGAAGAAACTCTTTTAGAAAAAAAGTCTCAAACTGAGTCCAATCGGTAGGGATAGAGTTTGCCTCCTTAAGACTCATCCACCACTTGTAAGCACATGGGCCAAGCGAGAGACTCGCCTCTAGCACACGGTACTCTGGTGGGGTGCCCTTCAATTGATGCAAATCATGCCACTTTTGTAAAAAGGTGTAGATTGCATCCTTGTTCCTATCTCGGTCATCCCCGTAAAAGTAGGTGGCTTGAAGTCTTTTAGGAGGGGAGCTTCCCTAGAGCTCTCTCCTTTGTGCTTACTAGGAAGAGAAGTATCTTTCCTAGTAAGCCCTAGAGGAATAGGAGGGGTTTCTCTTTCCTTCCTAGCTAGGAAAGAGGGGACACTAGTCTCAAGTGAGATCATTTGAGACTTTAGCTGCTGAATGAGAGATGTTATGCTACCAAGATCTCTCTCTAATTTAAGGGTTTGCTCTTTCAAGTCTATGAATTGATCATGAGTGACAAACTCATCTAAAAGTTCCATGTATACTCTTCTTGCTGACTCTCTTTCTCTTCTAAGTTTTCTTCTACTTCCTGCCCTACTTCTACTTCTTCCATTCTAGAATCAGGATCCTCTAGTTGGCCTTTAAATAGAGAAGTGTGTTCAACTACTTGTTTCCCTTTAGATTCCATGTTTTACTTCCCTTCCCCCGTTTGCTAACTAGAGTATGTGAAAATGAATGGAAGTAAAGATTAAATATGCAAGAAGAAGAGAAATATATCACAAGAGCACTTCCCTGCTACAAAATGAAGCTGCAGAAGCTACATCCAAGTGATCCTTGAAGCTTTAGCTCGCTGATTTTGAATCCTCACCAGGCCCAAACAAAAAATGGAAATATCCAATTGATCCGCGGAGGTTCTAATCACCAAAAACCAACAAGAACAATGCCAAAACCATGTAGCAATAGCCTCAACCAGGCAAACTGAGTGAAACTGAACAACTTTTGAGATTTGACAGTCCTTGCTAGTCCAAAAAATATAACCCAGCACATGTACTTCAAAGATGTAAAGCTATCCCAAGTGAAAAAAGTGAATTTGGACACCAGACAATGAAAAACTAGGCCCGGAAGTGGTCGCCTAGTTCCTACTGAAGTGCTGCAGAGAGATTTTGGTTGACCAAATCTCGTCCAAATCCAACATCAATGGTCTCTCGATGAAGCTTGGGAGTATAGCTTCATAATCTGAGAGAGATTTTTTATATCGGATATCATATGAGCAAGCTATGGTGCGGAGAAGCCGGGTATGTCATGAGTAGGAAGTGGAAAAGCAAATGTTCATGGAGTAGTGACTTTGAGAGCTCAAAACTGAGAAGCTAGAGCCTTTTTGAACAAACTAATGACCCATAACCCATATCCACAACCCCTATTACATGCTTGAATCATTTTCTTTTTCCAAATCTTGATCCATAGCTTGCTTTACTCCCCCCAATTCCAAAAAAAACCTGGAAAATTGGAGCAATTTACCTCCTTGTCCAGCTTTAGATCCTATCTGCGAACGGCTGAGGAGAGGAGGAAATATTCCATATAGAAGGTGTGCAACGTAGAACTATGTCTATATAAGGGAGGCTTAAGTCTCCTTTCCCTCATCCAAGAGGGAGGGAAGAGGGAAAAAGGGAGAGCACTAAGCTCTCTCGCGCTCTGTTGTAATCATCACCTGAGCGATCCCGCCTCTACTTGCCACCTGTGCTGTGTCATCTGGCTAGGCACACGTGCGTTCTTGGCTCGGATACCAATGTGTTAAGTCCTGATGAATCCCTCCAATTTTTTGAGTCTGTTCTGATTGCATAAGTGAACGAGAAGGAGCACGGAGATCGATGCAAGGATTTTTCCGCCCAGGCACGCGATGATACTACCAATTCTCTCTCTCTCTCTAATTTCCATGAAATCCATTAGTCATGGCCTCTCACATGAGTGCCACTTGGCACTCATGTGAGTATCCTTAGCAGGAGCGAAAATTTTTAGAAGAATTTGTGTGCTCGTACATGTATCAAATGAGAGAAGATGAAATCACTATAGCCATGGACACTTCTAGTTACAAAGATTTCATTGTGCAATTATCCAGAACAACATTTATTAATATTGAAAATAAATTTGGCAGTGTGTCCAGTGGAGCATAGGTCTTAGATGAGCAAATGTCAAAAGAGCTTACACATATCTTTGGACAAATAATCAAATAGCAAAGTCATTGGCGGTGGATATCACCAGTATGCCCGGATTCATCGATAAAATTAAATTTATTGATTTACATTATCAGACTATGAAGAGAGGAAAGCGATTAAAACCGGACACGATTGAACACCTTGTGAGAGCACAGGTAGATCCAAATACAAGAGATGCATATGTGAATATGGGAGATCAAACATCAATAAATCTTTGTTTGCTCCCATATTTCTCTATTCTTTTTGAAGATGCAGCTCTCATGGGAGAAGGACAATATGGAATGATCCACAAAGTCAAGATATCCCACCCGAGATTCAGCAATGAAGTGTTTGTGGCCAAGATATTCAAATTACATGGTGCTGACATACAAACATGCGAAAATGAAGCCATCAATGAAGCCACAATGTTATCTATTACACACAGTGGAATTATTAGGCCACTTGGTTTGGCTAGACACCATAGCAAAAGTCCATGCCTTATCTGGAATGGTGGTACATTGGACATGTGGCTAGAAATAATGAAGAAGGAATATCTAAATGTACCACGAAGTAGAGGTGTGAAGGACACAAAAGGAGATATAACAATTGTGAAAACAAACATTTGGAAGCTGATCAATGGCCTATTACAAACAATATCATTTTTACACACTTGTAATATATCCCATAACGATCTCCATCTAGGCAACATCTTGTTGCATTTTGAAGATCAACAAGCTTACATCCGATTATGTGATTTTGGTAGAGCGACATATTTACCAAGCAAAAAAAGTTTTCCGAAGCTACCTAATCTAGAAATATCTACTATAAATGAGTGGATTTGAAAGTACTGGTGGATTGCACCTGAATGCATATCCACTAGTCCTCCACCTTTTAATAAGAGTCAAGAGATATTTATAATTTTGATAGTCCTATTACAACTCCTGAAATACATATATTTCAATAGTTATCCCATTGATAAGAATGGGATTTGCAAGTTCAAGTGTGTTTCATAATTAGCTTCTGACAAAGATGTGTCAAAAAGAGTAGACGCACATGAACTGCTTAGAGTATTTTCGCATCTAACTCAATATGGTTTAAAGATATCCATGACAAATGGATTACGACCATATTGAAAACGATATGTATTCATTTGAAGGGAATTATGTGGATTCATTTGAATTATCTTGAGATAAAATTAGTGTTTTTATTTTGTAGAAGTAAAACATGGCAAGAATGCCAAATGTGAATGATGATCTTGATCATACTGAATTTCAAAGGATTTTATCTGAGCAAAATGATCAATTTGCACAATCAGGATTGGCATTTTTATTCCATCAAGATTTAGAGCCAGAGGGATTAGAAGGAGAAGCATTATCAATGAAAGAAGTAAAAAAGTTATATCCAAATTATTTTGTTCGTGATGTTCTCTTTCGGGTTACAAGAAGGGCGAAAGAAATAGCACCCTTAAAGCTTTTAGACTTACAACATAAAGGATTAACAGAAACACTACTTTGATGCTTTGTGCAAGTTGAGAGATCATTACCAAATAATAATCAAATAGCATTATATTTCATTCAAAAAGTTTTTGTACAAGATATTCTTCATTGATGTGTAGATTGGGAAGATCGTCCGAAGAATGCAGGTATCGATTTGGGTCGTCCTCAAAATCGAGCCGAATTTCGTAATCAAGGAAACGAAGGCCCTCTTCCTTGAAAGTGGCCCTACATTTTGCTACTTGAAGAACATAATCTTATACATGATTTTTCATCATAAGGAGCATAATTATATAATGAAGGATTAACAAATTCCTGCATTACGAAGAACAACAGATGATCAACAAAAGAGGATTGATGATCTAGAAAATCACGTGAAAAATTTACAAATTTATGTGGATGCTTATGAGAGCAAATATGGAAGACTCTCAAAGCCATCATCATCTTTTTATCGATTTACTGCCGATGAGTAATTGAATCAAGAAAACAGTGAGTAGGCAATCTTTTTTTGTAATCAAAGACATGACTTGTATTCGATTTTGCAATTGAATATAATCATAGTATTCATAATACATAATTTTCTTCATTTTGAATATCATCATCTATGACAAGTACCATATCATCTATTTCTTCCATGTCTGAACCATCATTATGATCTACATCTAAATCATGATCACTCCATGAATCATTTGTTAAACTTTCATGAGTTTGAAATTCTCCAAAAGTTTGTTGTGCTGCTGTAGAAGCTATCTTGGTTGGAGCATGTAGCAAATGCGTATTACAAAACACATATACCAAATCATTAAGATGTGATACACCTAAGCGATTTCTTCGTTTTGAATGAAGAAAATCATAGGCACTCCAATTACGTTCACAACTACCACTTGAAGTTGCTACTGAAAGCACTCTCATAGCTATATGTTGTAGCTCCACTGCTTGACCTCTATACTCTTTCCACCAAATAGATTGAATCGCTTCAATATGCCATAGATCTCCAAAAGATCCTTCTCGATTTACATACGCTACTCTTTGGTGGAATGCATCTCGACCATCTGTACCTAGAAGTAATAACTGACATGTGGTTTTGAAGTTTTCCATGACTTCTTTGTTTGAGGCTTGAACATTGAGTTGAAATGTTGGATCCAAAACGTATGTTGTTCCATGCAAATGAGCATGCATTTGCATCCATCTCTTCTCTGCTAATGATAAAATCTGTGTTTTCTCTCGTAATGAAAATTGATTAAAGTCTTTAACTTTTGGAATAGCTTCTGACATAATCCAATAAAATTTTCCAATCACAAATTTATTAGTATTAACCATTCGTAAAAGTTCCACAAAAGGTTTAGTGATACCAACAATTTTTTCAAGATTATGCCAAAAATTTTGTGATTGTATTAGACACGTACATTTGGATGCTGCAACTCGATAAGAAGAATACTTCTCTAGCCACGCCTCCCATCTTCGATCAACAATCATTTCTACAAGAGCTGGCTTAACTTCTAATAATCCACTGAGCACAATGTAAGCAGTTGCAAATCATGTGGCACAACAAATCTGAAGTGATTTATTGGGAGATTTTGATCGAAAGAGCAAATATGAAAATTGATGCTCTCTAATAAATTTGAACACATGATTTGCATCTAATAAGCTTTGTTTAATGAAAGATAATCTACCTATATATTTCAGTAATAAATTTAATGTATGAGCTGCACATGGAACCTAAGTAATGCCTTCATACTTGTTTTGAATTGTAATTCAACACTTCGAAAATTAGAGGCATTATCTGTCACTATCGCAGTCACATTCTTCAGACCACCCACACGTAATATAGCATGTTCATATACCTTTACAAGAAAAGCCAAACTTTCTCTTTAAGAGAAGTATCGATAGCTTCTAAAAACATGTTTCCTTTTGGACATATAACCATGACATTAATCAATGGTTTCTTTTGACAACTTGTCCATCCATCCAATTCTATTATGCATCCATACATGGGTACATAATCAAGTACTGTTCACTTTAAAATAGCTTCAATACTTTTTTTCACTTTATCTACATACTCTCGTATTTTGTTATAATTTGGCATGGTGAAACCTTTTCGTGCAATTGACATCAAAGCATCTTTGAAAATGGGATTACAAATAACATTGAAAGGAATCCTACATGCTAAGAATGCTTGAGTCCATTTAAGATGAAGCTTGAGACAATCTTGTTTTTCAAAAGCTACATGTATAGTATTTTGTGATTTATTACATACAAAGCATGGTGACAAAGTATTAGATCCACCATTTTTACTACATTCACCAACTCCACTCTTTTTTCATGTAGTTGGAGAAAATGGAGTACATGTTTCTTGGTTATTCTAAAAAAGAGTTTGAGAGACTTGAGTAGAAATATCCTGATATCCTCTACTATCATCGACGCATCTACTCGGTCTTGCTCTACACTTGGGCTACTTCGAAAGTGTTGTGAACTACTCATGCTTTTGAATCTTTTTGATGTGATACCTTGAGATTTACATTTATTTGCATAACTTGCAAAATGTACCCATATATCACTATCTGGATTAGAGCATCCTGCCACATTATTACCTGTAATAAAGAGATGCTCTTTTATTCGAGTTACATTTCCTACATAACGATGCCCATAACATTTGCATTGTATTGTGGATACTATTTTACCCTCTTGATGAACAATCACATATGGCCATTCTTTTCCCTTTCCCATAGTGCTTGCGAATTGCTTTATGAAGACTATACCTACAAAAAAAACAATATAAATCAATATCAAATAAGATATTTCGATCAACGTTGAGTCAAACAATTACAATGGACTTTAATTCTCAATCGTACACCCATATACAAGCTACAATTACACATACTATTGTGAAGTAAAAATCACTGTTGAGTTAAACAATCACAATAGATTTTAATTCTCAATCATACACACATATACATTTACACATACACATACTTACACATACTATTGTGAAATACGAATCAATATTGAGTCAAACAATCACAATATATTTTAAATTCCTGATCATATGCACATACACTTACACATACCATTGTGAAGTAAGAATCAGTATTGAGTCAGACAATCACAATAGATTTTGAGTCAGACAATATTGAGTCAGACAATCACAATAGATTTTTCATTCACAATTATACACTCATATGCATACACATACTCATACACATACATACATATACTATTATGAAGTGATTCTCAATGTTGATTCAAACATAATCTACCTATATCTTTCAATAATAATTTTAATGCACCACAATAGATTTTAAATTCCTAATCTTATGCACATACACTTACACATACTATTGTGAAGTAAGAATCAATGTTGTATCAAACAATCACAATAGATTTTAAATTCCTAATCATATGCACAAATATTTACACAAACTATTGTAAAGTAAGAATCAATAGAGTCAAACAATCACAATAGATTTTTCATTCACAATTATACACTCATATGCATACACATACTCATACACACACATACATATACTATTATGAAGTAAAAATCATTATTGAGTCAAACATAATCTACCTACATCTTTCAATAATAAATTTACTCTATCACAATAGATTTTAAATTCCTAATCATATGCACATACACTTACACATATCCTCATGAAGTAAGAATCAGTGTTGTATTAGACAATCACAATAAATTTTAAATTCCTAATCATATGCACATACATTTACACATACTATTGTGAAGTAAGAGTCAATATTGAGTCAAACAATCACAATAGTTTAAATTATTTCATATTTATAGCAAAAAATTATACCTTGTTCTCACTACGTCACTTTAAGTTTGTAAAGAACAAAGTAGCTTTTATGAAAAATGAGTAAGAATCAATCATAATAGATTTTAAATTCACATATATATACTACTGTGAAGTAAGAATCAATGAGTCAAAAAATCACAATAGTTTCAATTATTTAGTATGGTAAAAATTTATACCTTGTTCTCTCTATGACACTTTAAGTTCATAAAGAACAAAGTAGCTTTTATGAAACAATGAGTATAGTTCTACTGTTTTATAAAATATTATTCGATCGAAATATTTTTAGATTGAAAGCTTTTCGATCGAAAAAAACTTTAATCCAAAAATTATCGATCGAAAGTGTTTTCGATAAAAAAGGGTCGAATTCTCGTGCAAAAACTATTCAGGCGTGTCACCGAATAATTCGGTCGAATAATAAGAGCTCACTGTAAAATTCCATAATTATTCATGAATAAACGAATTGTTGAATAAAAAAATAATGCAACTGTTAAACGCGGGTCTTGCCGTCAGAGACGCGTTTAAACATCTATTTGGGTTCTTGGGAGTGGAAGGGGTCTATTAAACAGAGGCCCTATACTTGATTTTCCCAAATCAACTCACTCACAAAATGTCGATTCATACACAGATTAAGACTTCCTCAGTGACCAACGTACAATGCAAAGATGATCGTAACACAAACTCACAGTAATAAACTTAGCAGAACTGTGATTCAGTACTTCACTTAAGATAACCTTACTGTAACTTAATCTTTATCGGACAGGTACAGATAATCAACAACACATGAACGTAATCTAACATTAAAAATCTCTGTCAATACAACTTACTTATCAAGACTCTGGTTACACTCTTACAATCTTACTATCTGTAATCAGACTCTTCCAAAAATCTACCGATTACAATCCAGTTGATGCGTTCTCAACAGACAACGGCGAAACTATCATTACCGTAATACAGAATCACTTCGTCTACCTTAAGAGCTGATCCAAACACAATTACTGTAAACAACAGAGACAATAACAGTAACTCAATCTGTACCGTACAGGTTCAGATAATCAGACAGAATAGAAAGACGTAGAATAACTCAGAGTTCTCAAACACACCACGGAAACTACACAGACATCATCAACCAGACAAACAGTCTGGTGACTCCTCTGGTCATCACCAAAGCGTCTTTTTTCATTGATTTATATAAAGGTTACAACATCAATCAAGGTTACAACATCTACGCAACGACCTTTCGATTCGTTAAGAGTCAGGTTTTACAATTGCCAATTCGGCAGCTTACACTAGCACGCACGGTGGACTTGAACCCGCAGGTATACAAAAATATTACGGCTCATCAACTATACCTTCTAGATACATAGTTCTAGCTAATCTGAAAGTCTGGGCAATTTTCTTCTTCAATGACTCTAACATCTGCTTCAAAATTTCTGGTTCTACGAGCTGAGCATCTGTCCGTACTGAACTTAAAGAAATTACTTGGCTTACTAAACTCTCTGCCTGTGTCTGCAAAAAAGCTTCCTGTAAATAAAATTCATTTGATAGAGCCGCATCACGACTGATTTTCATATATGCAATCTGCTTATCAACTCTGGATAGTCTTTCTTTTTGAGCATCCAGTTGATACTTCCTTCTTTCTAACTCTTGATTATGAAACTGTATGGTTTTGTAATACGCATCGCGCTCTCTTTTTATCGCTGGTATCTCCTTCTGTAGTTGAGTGACTAAATTCATCTGTATTTTAAGATCTGTATTCGATTCAGCTAAATATGCTTCTATTCGCTGGAATTCTTCATTAGTCTTTTTAGCCAAATCAACCATTTCTTGTCCTTTCTGTACTGCTTCATTCAGTTGTGCTCTAGTCTCTTCTAAAAGATTGCCCAGAGCTATGCGTGCATCCTCTTTATCTTGGACTAACTGCTTCAACTGGACAAGTTCTGCATCAGCAACACTTAATAACTCTTCTTTTTCTCAAACTTCAGCCATTGCTGCATCTCGTTGACTGGTTACGGTTTCTTGTTCGGCAAGTCTGGCTTGTAACTCCTTAATTTGTTCGTTTAATGCTTGATTTTCTGCTTTGACTGCAACTAGTTCTTCTTGGAGAGGGCTAATGTCTGCTTCCAGAACATCAACCTTGTGTTGAGATTCTTCTCGGATGTTATTAGTCACTTCCTTCATTTGTGCTGGCAGCTACTGCGATAGCTGGATTAGCATTTGACCCATGGATGTGAGCTCAGAAAACATGGGAATTGATGGAAACAGTATAGAAGGACGTGGTTGAGATGAAGAGGCTGTCAGAAGTTGATGTGAAGAGGGGGGAGAATAATTCGGTGAGGAAGATGAAGCCAAAGGTTCTGCAGTAGGCTGTACAGGTATAATAGGGTCAATAGGGAGGATGGGTGGCGAAGTGGGTTGCAGAATGTTAGTCTCTAATACCTTTTCGGTGGATTGCTGCGTAGAGTCATCAGGGTTGGCAACTGCAGACTCAACTACCTTAATCAGTTCTTCAAAAATTTCTTTAATTATAGGTTGCCCATCTTCTTGCCTTTCCTGTTCGGATTGTTGCTGAGATTCTTCTTTAGAGGAGCTGGTTGCAGAATCGGCGGTATCATCATGTTCTTGTTGCTGATTTGGAGAGGACTGCACTGATGAATCCTGGTGCATTGATGTTGCTGTGTCATGGAAAGTCTCTTCTTCATGTTCTTCTTCTTGATTGTTGTCTGCTTCTTTACCTGTGACCGAACCCTATACTTGACTCTCAGATGAATTGATTCTGATGCGTTTTCGGCGGAGGAGCTGGAATATTTCTTCGTCATCTTCTTCATCATCTTCCAGGACTTGCGTTGATTCTTCATGATAGAGAACTGGACCTCTGGGTGGTGGTTGTGTTGCTTGTATGGCCGAAAACAGGAAACTTAGTATGTGGGGAAGACGGGAACGCGACATATCTCCTTTGTTGACCTGTTTAATTACCGAAAAGCATTCTCTGTGAATGCGACGGAAATAGTATGAGGCAAAGTTAACAGGCTCTCTGGCAGCCAAATCTATTGCTGAATAGAATGGGCGAGATATCCCATATGTACGTTTTTGCATGTTCAAGATGGAGACTAAGAACTGTAAGGCTGTTCTTTCAGGCTTAGGACGACAAAGGATAGCATATTCATTAGAAGAATATCGGGGAAACAATTGGATCATTGTGGCTAGCGGCAAATTAGGGCCATTCTCTCGACCTCTCGAAGAGAGTCGGAAAGCATCAGCAAAGGTCTGTAGAGTTATTACTACCCTAGAAGGTAATGAGGTTATTGGCCAACTCTGCTCCGTAGCAGGTATGGCGGCGATGGCGGCAATAATTTGGGTGTAGAACGGGTGACATTCCACTGAATGCCAAGGCAATTCAGCGAAATAGCCAATCCACGGACACGCAGGAACTCACCTACATCTGCGGGGAGTTCATCACGGAATGCAGCAAAGTTTGCTAATGCTTCCATGGTGCGCACACGAATAGCAAACACAAGAACACAATTGCACAGGGTATACAGAGAGCACAAGCACGCAAAACACACAGTCACAATAGTGATTAACAATGGAATGAAAAAGGTTAAGTAGATTATTAGCAGCGGGAAGCAATTGAAATTGTTAATCATCGTGCGATGTTGAGATGATAACCTCATAACTTCGGTGCACATGCATGAGCAGAACGATAATGTAGGGCGGCTGTTGATCATAATTAGGTATCAAAACAAAGATATTTACAGACTTATTTTATTAATCACGCAAAACTAAAAAGAAAAAGAAAAAGAAAAAAGAAAAAAATACGCGGGCAACCGCAGAGTACTTCAGTGCGAATCAGGCACTTGATGATACGGCCGCAACTTTGAACCATTTACCACTTTCGGAAGAGGAATTCCGGTCAAAGTAGTCAACCAAAAAGTTGCTGGGCCCACTTGTTCAGTAATCCGGTAAGGACCAAACCATCGTAACTTGAATTTTCCAGCAGAGCGATTTGATTTTGCATTATAAAACAGCACAAGTTGTCCTACCGAAAAAACTGGAGTTTTAAGATACCGATCATATGTACGAGCTTGCCTCAACTGCACTTCTTAAAGAGTCAGAAAACTCTCCCAGCGATGCTCATCTAGTTCTCTGAGTGTGTCCAACCAAAATGGTAAAGAATCTTCAGGTAACAATTTTTGAGAGGTGGCCACACGTAAGCTTGGTACTACAAGCTCCATTGGTGCAATTGCCTCCATTCCATATGCAAGTTTGAAAGGAGTCAGTCCGGTGGCAACTTTATAAGTAGTCCGGTATGCCCGTAATACTGCAGGTAGTAATTGATCCCATCTTTCTGGTGATTCCATAATCAATTTACGAAGCATACTCAGCAAGGTCTTGTTTGTACTTTTAGCCAAGCCATTAGCACGAGGATAGTGTTGATATATTTAGGTAGTGATGTGTGTGAACACACTAGGACCGCCGGGGCATTTTTTTCCCTCTTTAGGACGTTTTTTTCCCCCGGCTTGTATATACGCCTATTGCCCTAATGGGCTACTTATCTTTGTACACTCTCTGGTAATACATTTTTCAGTATTGTGTGTTTGTGCTCCAAACTTCTTCTTCTTCCTTGTGCTATTCGCGTGCTTCTGCAGACATCTATCTCCAACAATTGGTGTCAGAGCAGGTCGTCGCTTCATCTATGGCGCCGTCGACACTCCTTCGTTTGCAGTCTCAGAATCGCACGAATTTTGGTGAGCATACTCATCGTGTTTCCGAGATCAAAACAGCTTTGCTATGTGGTGCTGAAATCGCGATCCGAGCTCGTTTCGGCCTCCGAACGCACTATCACAGCGCTTGTGCAGGCTATTTCGTCTTTTTGTGCCAAAGGTATATACCAGTTTCTATTCGCCAATTTAAGCGTCTCGAAGTCTGGTAGAGGTCTAGCAGAACTCGTTTGGGCAGTTCTGTTCAACTTTTTGAGATACAGTCAATTTTTTGCATCAAGGTATTTTAGTCACCGGCCATGGCTAAAAGCAGTGATGTATTCCGTATGTTGGCTGTTGAGGATAAGTTGGATGGTACCAACTACCCATTATGGGCTTATATGATGCGACATGTTTTGGTTGCAAAAGGATTGTGAAACATTGTGCAGGGTGTTGAAAGACGTCCTATTACACCTGTAATGATAGGTACTGCAAATACAGGTGCTGGAGCTGATGAAGATGGTGTCGAAGATGATATTCCGCAGATTCCTGTTCATGCTGCTGTTTCTGTTGCACCTACTGGAGAGCAAATTCGTTGGGATGGCAAAGATGCCCAGGCACATGCATTGATAGCTTTGTCTGTCAAACGTGCCATTATTCCTCATATTCGCTCTTGCAGAACAGCTAGGGATGCTTGGGATACACTTACCACATTGTACCAAGCTAGGAATGAGGCTCGTGTTGCTTACCTCCAAAAATAGTTGGAGAGTGAGCACATGAATGAAGGTGATTCTATGGACAGTTTCCTAACGAAGATCAAAGATTTGAAGGAACAGTTGATTTCTGCTAATGAGGTTATACTAGATAGCTCACTTGTGCAGACCGTTCTGAATGGTCTTCCTGATTCATATCAGAGTTTTGCTTCTACTCTTCGGTTGATGATGAAAGGCAATCCGAATGCCTTATCATTTGAGGAGTTAGTCTCTGTTCTGCTGCAGGAAGATCAGTCTAGGCAGAACAGGTCCATTATGCGTGTTGCAGATCAAGCTTTCCTGACTAGTCAGAAGGGTAAAGGAAAATGGAGCTCTTCTACTAGTAAGCAGAAATCTGCAAATGCTGCACATTCGAAAAACCAGGATAAAGATGAGAAGAAATCAGAAAAGCAGAAATTGTTTTGCAAGTACTGTAAAGGGAATGATCATATCATAAAGAACTGTCCAAAACTGGCTGCAAAAGAGGCAAAGAAAAAGGAGGCTGGAATGGTTGTTGCAGAAGCCTCTACACCAAAAACAGAGTCTGCTAATCTTGTGCAGGAAGAAGAATGGGCGTTTACTACTGTTTGCAGTTTTGACCCATCTTCTCATGAGCAGTGCATGTCTGCAGTGGACTCAGATGTTTGGTACTTTGACAGTGGGGCGACCAAACATATTATCTCGCAGCGCAGTTTCTTCTCTTCACTCGAGCCTGCCCCTACAGGGAATACTGTCACATGCGCCAACAACTCCTCTTATCCTATTATGGGAGTTGGTAAGATCATTCTGACTACTGATGATGGTAGTTCTTTCACCTTGTCAAATGCTTTATTTGTGCTAGGGATCAAGAAGAATCTGTTATCAGTTTCTGCATTAGCCAAGATTGGCTTGGTTGTGAAATTTGTTGATGACAGGTGTACAATTCATGATCTATCAAATGGCGATGTGATTATTGCTTCTGGCATTTTGTGTCGTGGGCTGTATAAGCTCATAGACTATGAAAGATCTGTGAATGATTCGGCATGTGCAGTTCATGATTCTCAGGCTATGTCAGATGCAAAGCTTTGGCATGCACGCTTTGGTCATCTGAATTTTGCTAGTTTGCTACACCTGCAAAAATCTGATATGGTGTCTTCTTTGCCCAAGCTTGAGGCACCTGGAAAACATGTATGTGAAGGCTGTATTTTGGGCAAAATGCAGCGTTCCTCCTTTCCAAAAGATGGTTCAGTTCGGGCTACGCAGAAATTGCAGCTTGTACATAGTGATGTCTGTGGTCCTATGCAGACACCCTCTTTTGGGAATTACCTTTACTTCGTGACTTTCATTGATGATTTTTCTAGGCATGCATGGGTATATCCACTCAAAGCAAAGTCCAAAGTGTTCATGTGCTTTAAACAGTTTTTGGTTCTGAATGAAATCTGTCAGCATGTAAAATGGGCACCCTCCGTTCTGATCGAGGGGGGGAATATATGTCTTCTGATTTTAATGCATTTCTGGCTGAACGTGGGATAAAACACCAGTGTACAGTGCCGTATACACCTCAACAGAATGGAGTTGCTGAACGAAAGAACAGGTCACTCATGGAGATGGCGAGGTGCATGGTCAAGAGTCAGGCTTTACCACATAGTTTCTGGCTTGAGGCTGTCATGTGTGCAGCATATGTACTGAACAAGTGTCCCACTAAAGCGCTGCAGTCTATCACTCCATATGAGGCTTGGCATGACCGCAAGCCATCTGTTGCTCATCTGTGTGTTTTTGGTTGTTTGGCATATGCATTAGTGCCTGAACAACATCGCAGAAAATTGGATGATAAGGTAGTAAAATGTATTTTTGTTGGGTACAGTTCTGAAAGTAAAGGCTATCGTCTGTATCATCCACAGACTAAACGCATTCTGGTTAGCTGTGATGTTGTCTTTGTGGAAGATGCTATTCAGCCATTGCTTTCATGTACTAAGGAGACATCTGTTAGCTCTAAAGACATGTATGATACGTTGATGCCTCTTTTTACAAGTGGACACTCTAGTGCTGGTCCTAATGAGGCAACTTCTCAGCCTTTGCAGGTTTCATATGATGATGTAGATCATTCTATTTCTGATGCAGATTTACATGATGCACTTGTTGATGAGAGAGCTGATATTGAGCAGGCAAAAACTATGCCAAAATGGCTGGTGCAGACTTTGCGTGACAACAAATTAGATGCACCTTTGTCATATCGTACTCGTTCAGGCTCTCATAGTGCCTCCTTTGCACCAGATTGCTATGCTATGGCTGCGTCTAGTTTCTGTGATGAGAATGAGCCTGTTTCTTTTGATGAAGCACAGAATTCAGAAAATTGGATGGCTGCCATGCAATCTGAATATGATGCTATAATGAAGAATGGTACATGGTCTTTATGTGACTTGCCTCCTGGCAAGAAGGCCATTGGCACTAAGTGGGTATACAAGCTGAAGCGTAAACCTGATGGTACAATTGACAGGTATAAGTCTAGGCTTGTTGCAAAGGGTTATGCGCAGGAAAGAGGCATTGATTTTGATGAGACCTTTGCACCTACATGCCGTATGACTACTATTCGGAGCATTTGTGCACTTGCAGCCCATCATGGTTGGAATGTACATCAGTTGGACATTAAAACAACATTTTTGAATGGTGACTTGCACGAAGAAGTGTATGTTTTTCAGCCCCGTGGCTTTGTGCAGAAAGGGCATGAAAATCAGGTGTGCAGGCTAAAGAAGGCATTATATGGTTTAAAGCAAGCACCACGTGCTTGGTATGAGAAGATACATGCCTATTTGGTTTCACATGGTTTTGTGAACAGTCCAACTGAAAGCACCTTATATGTTAAGCGTGCTAATGATGTGCTTCTGATCATTGTTGTCTATGTTGATGACATGCTGCTCACTGGTCCTATTGAGAAGCATATTGCTGATTTCAAGGCTGATTTGCATGCCTCATTCGAGATGTCTGATTTGGGGCATTTGCATCACTATTTGGGCATTCAGTTTATGCAAGTTGATGGTGGAATGGCTTTGTGTCAAACGAAATATATTGACACATTATTGTAGTGTTTTGGCCTTGAAGACTATAAGCCTATTGCCACTCCTATGGAGACAGGTTTACGATTGAGTCTTCATGATGCTGGAGATGCATTTGATGCTGTTCTCTATCAGCAGGCTGTTGGATGCTTGATTTACTTATGCATTACTCGGCCAGATATTCAGTTTGCTGTCTCACATATGAGCAGGTTTATGCATTGCCCAGGAGTCACGCATTGGAAGGCGGTTAAGCGCATCTTTTGCTACTTGAGTGGTACTCGGCTACTTGGGTTGTTTTATCCCAAGGGGGATCACTACCGCCATATTTGCATGCTTTTTCTGACTCAGATTGGGCTGGTTGCTATGACACTCGTGTGTCCACCAGTGGTTTTTGCTTCATGCTTGGTAGCTCATGCTATCTTGGTTGAGCAAGAAGCAGCCTACTGTGGCCACTTCCAGTTGTGAGGCTGAGTATAGGGCAGCTTTCATAGCGACTGTTGAGTGTGTGTGGCTCAGATGCCTTATGGCTAATTTGGGTGTTGGCCAGTCTTCTGCCACCACCATCTTCACTGACAGTCAGAGCGCATTGGCAGTTGCGAGGAACCCTGTGTTCCATGCTCGCACTAAGCACATTGAGGTGCATTATTACTATGTCAGGGAGAGGCTCTCTGCTGGGGAGATCAGCTTGGCATATGTGCCCATGCAGGAGAACATTGCAGACCTTTTCACGAAGGCTCTGCCTAGGGAGAAGTTTGAGGCTTTCCGCAAAGCTTTGGGCTTACTTCCTTTTGTGGAGTGATTTCCACATAGCTTGACACTTCCTTATACATGAGTGCCTGCTACTTGTTCACCACATCACTCCCAGGGGGGATTTGTTGATATATTTAGGTAGTGATGTGTGTGAACAAACTAGGACCGCCGGGGCATTTTTTCCCCTCTTTAGGACATTTTTTTCCCCCGGCTTGTATATACGCCTATTGCCCTAATGGGGTACTTATCTTTGTACACTCTATGGTAATACATTTTTCAGTATTGTGTGTTTGTGCTCCAAGCTTCTTCTTCTTCCTTGTGCTGTTCGCGTGCTTCCGCAGACATCTATCTCCAACAGATAGTACGGTGAACTCAATTTGTGCAGAATCTGAAAAGATTGTGTGAGAACTTTCATTAAATTGTTAACAAAATGTGTGCCTTGATCTTTCACAAGTTCCAAAGGTAATCCAAATCGTGGGAATACATCTTTCATTAAACATTTTGCTACCGAAATAGCTGTAGCGGACCGTAAAGCCCAAGCTTCTGCCCATCTTGTAGCATAATCTGTGCATGTCAGAATATATCTGTTGTTGCTGAGGATTGCTGGAGGTGTGATTGGTCCAATAAAGTCAAGACCCCATTTCTGAAAAGGCTCCAAGGGTAATACAGGTTGGAGAGGGAAAAAATTTCGTTGTAAAGGCTGTCCAGACCGTTGACAATTGTCACACTGTTTGACAAACTGAGATACATCTCTGTACATGGTAGGCCACCAAAGCCCACTTTGCAGAATTTTCCGGTGTGTTAAATCTGCTGCCGAATGTCCACCGAAAGGTATGGAATGTGCTAGAGTGATAACTGAGTTTACTTCATGTGGAGGAATACAACGAAGTAAAACTCTAGTGTGATCCATATAATACAATTCTCCAGCAATCAACTGGAATCTGCGACTGTAAACTGCAATTTTCCTACGCATTACAGGAGAAGTCTGAGCAAGAAGATATCCATCAGTACGAAAAGTTAATAACTGATCATAGTAAGTAGGTGTCACAGGAGGTTCTGCAGATTCATCATTAGTTGGGTCAGTAACATATATTGCAGGTGTGGTGTCATCAACACCGACCGGAGCTTCACCGAAATCTAACCGAGAAAGGAAATCTGCTAATGCATGTGCAGTTCCGAGTCGATGAATTACTTCGTAATCAAACTCTTGCAATAGTAGAACCCAACGCGCTAAACGACCACCTAAATGCTGCTGTCGAACCAGATATACTAGCGCAGCATGATCTACATGAAAGACGAATTTTTGGCCTTACAAATAATGCCGAAATTTCTTTACAAAATATACTAAACCAAGGCATTCTCTTTCAGTTACAGAATAATTCTTTTCAGGAGGAGCAAGCCTTCTACTTGCATAATAAACAGGCCGAAACCACTTATCAGTTTGTTGCATTAAGACACTTCCAATGGCTATATCTGATGCGTCTACAAAAACATGAAATGGATGTTCCCAATCAGGAGGTTGTAGAATTGGAACCTGTGTTAATAAGCCCTTTAGACGATCAAATGCTGTTTGACATTCCTGAGTCCAAACAAACTGTCGAGGAGTATTGGTTATTAATCTATTGAGGGGTATTGCCAAATGAGCAAGCCACCGTAAATGTCGACCATGCCATCTGACTTGACCCATGAATCTCATCACTTCTTTCGGTGTAGTAGGCACAGGTGCTTCTAACACAATTGCAATTTTATCTGGATCAACTTGTATGCCTTATGCAGACACAATATGGCCAAGCAGCTTACCACATGAAACCGCAAACACAGACTTGTTTGGGTTCAGGCAGAGTCTGTATTCACGACACTTCTCAAAGCAACAACGTAAATGATACAGGTGTGCTACCATCTTACCAAATAAAGAGAAATCATCTAGATATACTTGCATGAAAGAAGTAAGATAGGGGGAGAAGATTTCTTGCATAAATCGTTGAAAAGTACTAGGAGCATTTCTTAATCCAAACCACATGACTGTACAAGCAAAAACACCCCAGTTGGTAATGAAAGCTATTTTCGGTATGTCTTGTTCAGCCATTCTGACTTGATTATACCCACTGTAACCATCCAAAAAGGAGTACATTTCATGTCCTGCTACTCTGTCTAGCATTGTATCAAGGAATGGAAGAGGAAACGGATCAGGCACCATGGCTGCATTCAGTTTCCAGTAATCCACACATTATCGGAGTTGCTTATTTTTCTTGGGAACAATAACAATTGGAGATATCCACTCAACATGTTCTACTGGAATGATGAATCCGACTTTTAATAACCTATCAAGCTCTACCTTTACCTGTGCTGCATAGTTAGGATTCATCCTGTAGCTGGGTTGTTTAATTGGTTTTGCCTCCAGTTTAAGTATGACCCGATGCTGATATATGCGAGGGTCCAGACCCTTCATGTCATGGTAATCCCATGCAAAAACATCAGAGAACTCACGAAGAAGCTGGATCAAATCTTTTTAAAACACTTCAGACAACCCTTCCTTTATCTTGATAGGTCGCGGATTTACTTCATCTCCTAAATTATAAGTTATCAACTGATCTTCAAGAACATAGAGTTGACGAGGGTTTCCAGAATCATCGACTGACTACAAAAGTTCCTGTATAGTAGCTTCATCCTTAGCAGCAGTATCCTCTATCTCTACTTCTTCAGTCACAGGCACCACCGTACAAACTGCCGGATTCCAGGTATCTACAATAGATTGTAAGTCGACAGTTCCCAAGGAAATCAAATCAATGTTATTCTTTAAAAATTCTTCTTCTTCATCATCGGATAACCCATCTAGCATATGGACCGGTCCTGCTACATGTGGTCTAGCATGTAGTTCACAGGGCTGAATAGCATCTAATTTTACAACATATTTTCGGTGGTTGTCTTTAAAAGTAAATTCCTGGGCTGACCAATCTTGTATAACCTTAGCTTGTTTCAACCAGGGTCGATCGAAAAGAAGATTATAATCAAGACTAGACTCCGGTAGTTCTAAAACTACGAAAGTCATCTTAAAAGTTGTACCCTACAAAGTGATTGGGACATTCCGTACAAGTCCTACTGGGTGGACTCTGGATTGGTCGGCCATTCTAACAAAAAACTAGACAGGTTCAATTTCGGTCCAGCCTAACTTTTTACAAAGTGCTGCAGTAGCTATGTTTACACCAGATCCACCATCAATTAGTACTTGATTCCGGTTTCCATACCATACCATAATTAAAGGGACCGAATGATCCACCGTAGAGTCAGTTTCCGGTTATACTGTCGCTGTTGCTGGGATGCAGGAAGACGCAGAACTGAACTGCTGCTGGAATTGTTGCGGAACTCCTGGTACTAATGCAAGTAATTGTCCAAGAGGAAGAGTAATGGACGCCTTAGATAAAATTTGCCATGCCTGATCTACTTGACTTGTACTTTTTACTGATTCTGAAGATGATGCATCTGTTACCGGAGTAGAATGTTTTTCCTGCGAACCTTCATTTGCCAGTGGAACTTCTGTCACCGGAATTGGATCTGGGAACACTGTAGGTTCTGTGGTGGTCCATTGACTAGCTTTGTCATACATTCTCTGTTGTTTGCTAATACCCGGTTCAAATACTTCAGCTGCGGGTTGCAACTGCTTACCAGATTTGGTCTGAATTACTACAACTTGTGTTTCTATTGGTGTGATATGAACCATATTTGTCATTGGGTTCTGATGCTCTTTTTTTCTCTGATCATATTCGGCTGCATCTTTATAGAATCTTCTGATGTGATCAAATTCATCGCAAAAATGACAGCGAGGTGGTGGCAAGGCATTTCCTTCTTGTGATGTTCCTGTCTGCCAACGATTTCCATTATAGTTGGTATTCCTCTGTCCTCTATAATTTTTGTATCCTTGCTACTGATTATTTCTCCTCTGAGGTGGTACATAGTGGGTGGCAGGCTGTCCTGTTTCTTGTATGGGTTCTGTTCCCTGCACTTTGGTGTTATAGGCACAATTTTTGGTGGAATGTCCGGTTGTATTGCAGATAGCGCAATACATCTGATTAAGTGCACAAGTGGCACTGGTATGCCCTGAATTCTTGCACATGGTGCAGTACATTTGTCTAGCCAGATCTTCTGCAATATTTTTACAGGATTTTAACCACTCCAAATCTTCGATAAAACCTCCAACCTTATTCTCGAGTTGCAGGGCCATTGCAATAACCGCATCTAGTGTCATAGCTCCCACACAATGAATGATCATAATCTGTCGGAGCTGCGGAGTCAAACCATTAATAAACCACTGCGTGATGACATCATCCGGCAGGTTTGCATGGGCCGGCGATATTTGTCTCAAATGAGTTCTGAATAGGGTGGCATATTCCTGCACTGTTTGATTCAGCTTCTGTCTATTGTTTTGCAGGTAATCAAAAATTTCGGCAGGGTTCTTCTTTAGCCAGAATCTCTATAGAAACGCATCTCTTACTGCTTCATAGGTACCGAAATGGTTGATATCATATTTTGTAAGCCACCTGGCGGCTTCATTAACTAGTGTTGACTGGAATACTATGGCCTTGTACGCAGGATCGGGTGGATGATTAAGTACTGCATAACTAATTTCAAAATTTTGTACATGAGCATCAGGATCATCACCTAGAAATCCACCGAATTTTGTGTAGGTAACTCCTGTCGAAACCGGACGAGGTGGAAGTAGATGTTGTTGTTGTTGCTGTTGCTGTTGTTGTTGTTGTTGCCCACTCATGGTGCTTGCTGTTGTATTGTTACTATCTCGTGAGTTCCAAGGTTGAATTTCTTGACCGTCGGAATCTGTATCGTCAGCCTGTGCACTCTCCGGCTTGATAATATCGTTCAGTCTCTTTCGGATTTCAGCTTCGAATAAGCTACCTTCCTCCTTGATATCAAATGTAGGGAAGCTTACTCTGAATAGTGGTAACCGGAATGAAGATTCACCAAGAAATGGTAAACCGTCACCGGGAGACTGTGAACTCTCTGAAACTAGGACCAAAATATCACCGAAATTTGTCGAAATTTCACCAAAACAAGGTATTTTTTCACCTTCACTGATTTCTTTGGCCAACACGCTTCTATCCTCAAACAAACTCGAATCTTGTCCAGATGGTTTTAAGTTAACTGCATACTGCGTCCTGGTAGACTCTGGAGTTATTATATCTTCAACAGACTGTGCCAAAATTGCACCGAAATCTGTCGAAATAGCACTACGTTCCACCGGAATGCTACCGGAATCACTACTATCGTTCTTAGCTTCCTTGAAAACTGGGTTAAACTTATCTACACTTCTAGCTCCTGGGGGCGTCCTTAGCAAATTAGGTATCGCCCAATACTGTTCGTTTCTCCTATACTTCGGGTACGTTTCACTGGAACGAGTAACCGGCATATATCACGTTTGCAATACTTTGCGTACTACTCGTCGATTCACAATCTATGACCACTTTCTCACAATCAATTTACAACGCTCTGGTGCCACTTTTCCATAGACGGCGCCAGTGTTAAACGCGGGTCTTGTCGTCAAAGACGCGTTTAAACATCTATTTGGGTTCTTGGGAGTGGAAGGGGTCTGTTAAACAGAGGCCCTATACTTGATTTTCCCAAATCAACTCACTCACAAAATGTCGATTCATACACAGATTAAGACTTCCTCAGTGACCAACGTACAATGCAAAGATGACCGTAACACAAACTCACATTAACAAACTTAGCAGAACTGTGATTCAATACTTCAATTAAGATAACCTTATTGTAACTTAATCTTTACCGGACAGGTACAGATAATCAACAACACATGAACATAATCTATCATTAAAAATCTCTGTCAATACAACTTACTTATCAAGACTCTGGTTACACTCTTACAATCTTACTATCTGTAATCAGACTCTTCCAAAAATCTACCGATTACAATCCAGTTGATGCGTTCTCAACAGACAGCGGTGAAACTATCATTACCGTAATACAGAATCACTTCATCTAACTTAAGAGCTGATCCAAACACAATTACTGTAAACAACAGAGACAATAACAGTAACTCAATCTGTACCGTATAGGTTCAGATAATCAGACAGAACAAAAAGACGCAGAATAACTCAGAGTTCTCAAACACACCACGGAAACTACACAGACATCATCAACCAGACAAACAGTCTCGCGACTCCTCTGGTCGTCACCGAAGCGTCTTTTTTCATTGATTTATATAAAGGTTACAACATCAATCAGGGTTACAACATCTACGCAACGACCTTTCGGTTGTTAAGAGTCAGGTTTTACAATTGCCAATTCGGCGGCTTACACAACCTAGCTCAATAGATCTCCTACATTCAAATGTTGTTTGAGTCTTTCAACACACATCATGGTTCATCGCATACAAGCTCTCAATATCATCCTTCTTCACAACATGTAGAGGGTGCATCATCATATCGTCCTTTAGGAAAACGATCACGAGTCATATGGAATGATGCCCATACAATGACTTTGATAAAATGATTTGAAGAAGTTTATCTTCATATCAAGCAAAGAAATCTTAGGACAAAGGATTGGAATGATGTCGAGAATTCCTTCAACAAAGAAGCACTAGTGGATTTTACTAGTGATCAAGCTCAGAATCGGATTGACACATTGAAGAAACAACACAAAAGGGAGGCCAAAAAGCAAATTATGACATGATCCATCCCAAGTTCTTGGAAATACTTTGACCTGTGTGAATGCATTTGGGATTCCACACCTAAGGTTATAGAACTTCAAGGAGCTTTTGATAGTGATTCTCATGAAATTCTTGGTAAAAAAGGCAATGATGATCCTCCAATGCAAGAGGAGACCAATATAGATGTGCGTGCAAAAGATTTCAACCTTTAAGGTGATAGAGAAAAAAGAGCTCGCCAATGACAAAGAAACTCTATCGATAGTACTGGAAAGATCATGATGGAACGAGTGTCATAGATGATTTGTGCACAAAAAGAAATGAATAGTGCACAAAATACAAAGCCAAGAAAGGATGCAAGAGAAAGATAATAATTTTAAGCTACAAATGGTAGAAATACAATGATCAATGTTAGAAACACAAAGATCCATGACTCTAGAAATTGTTAAAGGTATGCAATAGAATGAGAACCCTTGAGATATTTCTTTTATGATAGATTATTTAGAATCATGTAGCTCTCCTATCTTATAGTTTATATGGTTTTTAATGAAAATGAATGTATGTTTTCTTTCATTCATAAAATATAATGAATACCATGTATTAATGTATTGTCTTCTTACCACATGTATAATTGTGTTATAGGATAAGAGAAATGAGTGGTGCACTCTTCTAGGGTTTTGGTTATCTTCAGTAGAGAACTTGAATGATGTATTCAATATTTCTCCTTCATATTGTTGTCACATTCGATTGTTAGCATTTGTTATGATCATTTGGATGTAGATGCATTGTGCAAAACTTACAACCATAGAAGAGCATCTTCATTTTTGCCACAAGAGTGGTGGGTCTTTCAAAGACAAAGTGTATTTTTTACTCGTGCATAGGCTAATTTGGTCTGAGGAATATCCAAATTGTCAATATATGTTTCAATATGCATATAGAATGTCATACACATCATTTCATCTCTTTTTTTAGATATAGTTAGACCACGTTTACCTTCTAGTCAAACCTCTCATGTTCATGATCCAATACCTCCAAAACTTGCACTAGCATGTGTTCTATGTCAGAACTATTTGGTATTGGTGCTTCCGCAATTAGAAAGTACACTTTCATAGTTTATAAGATACTAACTCATAAAAGTTTGTTTTATAAGTATGTAATTTATCCTTCATTAGGAGAGAGATTCCAAGGTACTATTCAAGCTTTTAAAGGTCTCACTAGTCTACCACATATTGCAGGTGCAATTGATGGCACACATATTAAACTACATAGAAAACCAACTGAAAAATGTTGTCCTACACAATATATGAAGAGACATGGATTCCCAAGCATTCTTTTATAGGGCATTGTGGATTCCAAATTTTTTTTTAGAGTGTTGTGGTGAATGGCCCTAGTGGATTGCATATGACTCCACACAGTTCAAAGAGTGTGGTTTATACCCTAAACTAAAGGCTAGAAGCATTTTATCTGAAACTAGTATCGAAGTATGTGGAGAGCTTGTTAAACCTTATTTATTAGGTGATTCAACATACAAGGATACAAAATTTCTTGTAAAGGCTTTCCATGCAAGAGGGGGTTTAGAAGTGAGAGAGAAAATTGCATTTGACAAACATAACTCAAAGATAGGGTTAAAATTGAGAATGCATTTGGAATTTTAAAATCTCGATGGCGGATCCTCCTAAATTTTGAATGTCGATTTGTCTTTAGGTTATATGGTTATAAGTGCAAGTTGCCTTTTGCATAATTTTGTGCAACTTCAAGGAGAAAGTGAACCCAATGCAGAAGATGATTTTACTCAAAATTATGCAAGTATCCAATAAACTAGTGAGTTTGATGTATTTTAGTATAATAATGTATTGTGTAGTTTTATATAACTAAAAATATTTTTTTTTCCAAGTTGGAGAGAAATGCAAAATGGAAATTCAAGTTGGAGAGAAAGAAGAACTATATCTACTCACATTGAATTGAAGAATTGCATAGATGATGATAAACAAGTAATTTATATTGGAAAGACTATGTAGAACCAATATGAAATATAAGGACTTCATATGTTTTTCTTCTTAGTCATCCTTAATTGATGGAGTGCCTTATTTGAAAACATATAATTATTTCATAAGAAGTCTTGTAAAATTAGTTAAATTAATCAAAACATTTAATTCAAAAATATGAATTGAGTGTGACACATGTGCCCCTATTTTCAATCATCGAAAGTTGGGTGACCATTATGCATGTGCCCACAATTTCGGTGATCGGAGTTCATCGGATCTATGTTTCATGTGCCCCTAATCTCCATTCAGTGACCCAAAAAGTGTAATCCAATCACCCAAGAAAAAAATGCATATGCCCTCCCTATCTATTAAAAAATCAAATGTATGAAATTGCCTAAAGGGCGTGAGCCATTTTTCTACTTTCCTTTTCCTCCTCCCTTCTCGCCTTGTTATTTGTCTTCTTATTCTTCCTCCATCATTCTCTTCTTCTTTCTTTATACTCCCCATCTTCTCCCCCCCTTCTCATAACATCCCCAATTAGTCCTTCCCTATACTTCTTTCTACTCAATTCTCTTTTTTTTCCTCCTCATTTTCCTATACTTATACGTATGTGTAAATAAGGAATTAAGTATGTGAACATATCAAGGTACATATTTATGAGTTAATTGTTATGAGTACAATATGAGTACAATGAAAGGATGTAGAATATACTGATGTACACATTTCTGAATACGTGGGATGTTGCAAAATACATACACTAAGGATGTGAATAGGGGGATATGTGAATAGGCTTCATGTGAATGAAATAGGCTTTATGAGAAGATATTATAATCAGATTCTAATCAATCAGAGGGTAGTCCACCACCTCCTACCTATGCAACAACTTCACGTGTGTCTTTCAATAGGAATTATGATGATTTTTATTATCAAGAGCATATTATATGTTGGTGTCATTTTTGCTATGGCACCTATTGAATACCATGATTGGAATGTATTGAACATGAGGCAGAGTATGGTAGTTTTGAGCGTGAACCACCACATGATCAACGTGATAATGCTTGGGTATGTAGTGATTCTATAAATTAATGTCATTATTTTATTTGAAAATCAAATAGAAAATCAAATTATACTTAATATACATGAATATTTTCTCGATGATGATGATTCTCCTACTAATAATGCTAGTATACCTCGTACACGTCACGGACTTGCCGTTCATCAATTACAAGTAGAGGTTTCTTGAAATCCTCTACCTCCTGGTTGATAGATTGAATTGGCTGAAGATTATCCATTGCCAACTTGTGATCATCCTCTAGTAGAAACATATGATAGAAGAAGATGTGGAGAATGGAATAGAGGACCACTTCCTTTAGATGGAGAGGTTTTTAACTTTTGGGGTAATTGCTCTATGATTGCTCCCTCCACTATTACTAGTGATGGTCGTGGTTTTTTTATTGTAGAAGATTTGTATGTGCATCTGAACTTTGAATTTACTCTTATGTCATTTTGTGGTCATATATGGATGGGAAGATTGGCATTGACTTACACGTTATGTGCAAAACATGAGTACTTATGGATTATGCCTGAATGCAACTTCTCTTGTTGGTAGAGGGATTACACGCACAAAATGAAAGATTATATATTGATGGAAGACCTTATATGCATGGAAATATAGAAGGTATAATAATCAATAGTCAAGGCTATAATAGTTCAATGACTAATTGCACATTTGAGGAGCATGAAAATAGTCATGGATCACCATACATGAGTAGAGATGTAGCAAGACACATAGTTGTCGATGCTATCACCTCATTACATGCTTGTGATGAATTATTAGTCAATTATGGATGGCATAGACCTCCACTGAAGCACCATTTAGCTAGAGAGCAATGAAAACTTTCTATCCACCTATCATGTGTTGCATTGAAAACTCTAATTGATTGAAACTCTTTTAAAATTAATTTACATATTTAAATTTATGTTTAAAGTTTATTTTTTATGGAATACTAACGATTTTTATTCATGTGTATAGATTCTAATGTATGATATTGATGATCTTCCACCACACCATTCAGAGTTGCCAGTAAGACCTGTTTTATGAGAAGCTTCCATCAGGAGGCTATGCAAAAGTGATCCTGTCAAATATGCAAGATTGAAAGACCTATATTTAAAAGAAGATAAAGTATAAGCTTTTTGCGATAATGATGAAGGTGATGGCATGGAAAAAATTATTGATGATTGGTATCAAAATGACAGTGAAAGCATTGATATTTCAAAAAATGAGAAATATCTTTGAGAAGAATGTCTAAAGCATATATATGAAGGAAGTCGCTTGACACGACTAAGTGCAAACTTACTTATTCTCAATCTTCAAAATTGTTTGGGATGGAGTAATGTATCTGTTTCGACACTATTGAGGTATAATTTTTAATTTTCTATCTATTTATATACATACATACATACAGATACACACATAAACATATACATACATAGACATACACGTATACATGAATGCATACATACATACAAATACACATACACATACATATACTCGACGGACGTTTTGGGTCGAGCAATTTATGGGAATATTAAAAGCTTATGCACAAGAAAGAGCAAAACCAGAATTATATATGGCAAAGGGATGGATGCTTGACGAGTGCATATACAATGTTAGTGAATACCTTGAAAGAGTTCATGAAGAAGCTCCATGTGCATGGACCAATGAGTCTTCTTCAAAAATAAGAAATGAGGTATTATCAGGTAAGGGAGTTCCACTTCAATTTACATTGCAAGAAAAAATGATGTTTCTACTTTTATAGCATATAATAGCAAATGCATGCAAGCATTCGTTACCAAGTATGAACAGTAACTTCAAAATCTTTGAAGTAAAAGATGGAGAATCAAAAGATATAGATGTAGTCTTGATAGTAATGAAAATACAAATACATCCTCTTTCATGGATTGGCTGCATACTCGTATGCAATGAGCCAATGCAAATAATTAACAAATCTCATATGAACAGAGGGAGTTAATGATAGGGTGAAAGAAAGGTAATTTTTTTTAATAATATTCTATTTTTTCACATATATGTATATTAGTTTCTCTTTAACAATTTAATTTTTATTGTAGGTTTGAATGTTCACTAATATATGGGCTTTTGGATAGCATATTAGAATCATAATGACTAATTCTTTACGTAAAATAGAGGATTCTAACATTGTTGCTTCTTTCAAGCAACTATCATATGCTAGCTCAAAAGATACAAACCTTATAGATAGCAAACTTGGTTACGTAGGAACCATTGGTGGTATCTACGAAATATCATTTTGTATGTT
>CM035444.1:108259740-108477240 GCA_020310875.1 Ceratopteris richardii
TCTACACACCCAATAGTGGTATCAGAGCAGGTTTAGCTCCTTCTCAAGTTTTGCTTTTTCACGTTGCGGTGCGCGCGCACTTTTAACAGTGCAAATCGGCTTTGGAGCATAGAACTGTGAATTTTGGCAGCCAAGAAACATTTCCACCAGGTGTGTTGGGGTTTTATCCCCATTTCGAAGCCATTCATGTAGTCAAAATCGCCATTAGAGTGATGATCTGTGAGCTAAAATTTCAGCACTCATTTCAACTTTCGTCGAAGTAAAGTTTTTGTCACTTTCTTGTTCCGTAGTGAAATGGTAGGCAACAATGAATTGTTTGGCATGCTTCAAGCTGAAGGTAAGCTTGATGGTACCAACTATCCGATGTGGTCTTACATGATGAAGCATGTTCTTGTTGCTAAACAACTTTGGAACATAGTGGCTGATGTAGATCGAAGACCGGTAGGTGCTTCTACTTCACAGTCTACTGTCACAGATGGAGCTTCTTCTTCGAGTATAGTGGTTTCTCCTTCTCGACCTACACAGGAGCAACTTATATGGGATGGAAAAGAGGCTCAAGCTCATGCTTTGATTGCACTTTCAGTGAAGCGTCATATAGTTCCACACATTCGGTCATGTTCTACATTGAGACAGGCATGGGACACTCTTGCTTCTTTGTATGCCGTGCGTAACAATTCACGTGTTGCATACTTGAGGAAGCAACTTGAGGATGTATGTATGGCTGGGAAAATGAGTCGATGGATGTGTATGTGACATGCATCAAGGACTTGAAAGAACAATTGGCAAACATAGATGAGATCATTCCAGATGCATCACTCATTTCTACATTGTTGAAAGGATTACCAGAATCTTTTCAAAGCTTTGCTACTACACTCTGTTTGGTTGCAAAAGGAAATCCTAATATGTATGCATTTGATGAGGTTGTGTCTCTTCTTTTGCAAGAAGAATAATCTAGAGTGAATAGAAGTGGTTTGATTGAGGGAACACAAGCACTTGCTATCTCACAAAAGGGGAAAAGCAAGTATGGTTCAGCTTTGGGTTCATCAAAACCAAAGCCTCAATCTTCATCTTCCACTCATTCCTCTAATGATGGTGATTTGCAAAAGAAGAAGAGATGCAAATATTGCCGGAAAGCTAGTCATACTATTGACGAGTGTAGAAAGCTTGCTAAACACAATGAAAGAAGAAGGAATCTGGCATGTCTATTGCTGAAAATTCAGCAAATGTAAAGAATGATGAAGCTAACATGGCTAAAGATTTTTGGGCATGTGTTGTTACATGTCATTATGATGCTTCTTTGCATTCCAAATGTATGGTCGTGAGTGAGGCTGACTTGGATTGGTTCTTTGATAGTGGTGCTTCAAAGCACATAACATCATGCAAAAGATTTTTTGCCTCTTTGAAAGATGCACCCAAAGGAGGACATGTAGTGTGTGCAAACAATGCCTCTTATCCTATCATTGGAGTAGGAGAAATTAAGCTTACGACTGCAAATGGAGGTATGATTCTCTTGAAAAATGCATTGTATGTGCCCAATATCAAGAAGAACTTAATTTCTGTTCCGTTGATTGCCAAAGCTGGACTTCATGTACACTTTGTTGATGATAAGTGTATGGTTCATGATTTCAACAAGGGTGATGTTATCGTGATGTCCGGTACATTATGTAATGGTTTGTATCGTATGGATACATACAAGAGAGCTTCCTCGAATGCCTTGGTTGCTCATACTTCTTCCATAGCTGAAATGGAGCTTTGGCATGCTCGTGTTGGTCACTTGAACTTCAATAGTTTGCTTTACTTGCAAAAGAAGGAAATGGATATTGGCTTACCTACACTTGAGTCCATTGAAAAGCATGCATGTGAAGGTTGCATTCTTGGAAAAATGCATCGTGCTCTTTTCTCAAAAGATAGTCATACACACACTACAAGAAAATTGCAGCTTGTTCATAGTGATGTATGTGGTCCCGTCAAGATTCCATCTTTTGGGAAGCATGTATATTTTGTTACCTTCATTGATGATGCTACTCGCCATACTTGGGTGTATCCTATGAAAGCAAAGAATAAGGTATTTTCTTACTTCAAAGCATTTTTATCTATGGCTGAAATTTTTCCTTCACAAAAGCTTTTGACTCTATGCACGGATCGTGGTGGTGAATACATGTCACATGAGTTTAATGATTTTCTTTGTGAAAGAGGTATTTCATGCCAATGTATGGTGCCATATACACCTCAGCAAAATGGTGTTGCTGAGCATAAGAATAGAACTCTACTTGAAATGGCACGATGTATGGTTAAAGGAAAGCATCTTCCTGATAAGTTTTGGATGGAAGCAGTCATGTGTGCAAACTATGTGTTGAATCGCTGCCCTACAAAAGAATTGAGATTCATCACTCCTTATGAGGCTTGGAATGGTCATAAGCCTATGGTTAGTCATATGCGTGTGTTTGGTTGTTTGGCATATGCTCTTGTGCCAGCACAACAACGTCACAAACTTGATGATAAGCCAAAGAAATGTATATTTGTTGGTTATAGTGTTGAAAGTAAGGGATATCATTTGTACCATCCATTGACGAACACAATTATTGTGAGTCGAGATGTGGTATTTGTTGAAAATTCAGTTTTCCCTCTACTCGAATGCAAAAAACAGCCAACAGTTAGCTCACAAGATGTGTTCAATACACTCATGCCTTTGTTCCAAAATGGTGCGCTTGACTATGGATATGTAGAACAACCAACTAAGGCTCAAAGGGCTGAAAAATTCCAGCCAAATAGGACTGAAAATGCAGAGAATTTCCAGCCAAACATGGCTGAAAAATTTCAGTTAAAATTGTCAAAACTACTGGAAATTTCCAGCCACATATGGCTGAACATTTGCATCAAAATATGGCTGAAAATGAGCATGAAATTCAGCCCACACATGATGTACATGTTGAAGATGTACTACATAATGAACGCATGTCTATCAAGAGTGCACAATCTATGCCAAAGTGGCTGAAAAAAACTTTGCAGGACAGCAAATTGAGTGCACCTTTACTTGGTAGAACAAGATCAAGCTCTCACCTTGCATCAAGTAATTTTGTGGATTATTCTCATATTGCTACAACATATAATGTAGAGCCACTTTCTTTTGAAGATGTATGTGATGATCCACAATGGATGAGTGCTATGCAATCAGAATATGATTCCATACATAGGAATAGTACTTGGGAGTTATGTGAATTGCCAAAAGGAAAGAATGCCATTGGTACAAAGTGGGTTTACAAGATATAAGAGAAAACATGATGGTAACATTGATCGCTACAAAGTTAGATTGGTTGCCAAAGGATATGTGCAACAATATGGCATTGACTATGAGGAATGCACCTACTTCACGCATGATTACCATTCATACCGTGGTTTCATTGGCTGCCCATCGAGGTTGGAAAGTGCATCAGTTGGATATAAAAACAGCCTTCTTGAATGATGACTTGCAAGAAGAAGTTTATGTGAAGCAACCTCCTGGATTTGCTATGAAACGGAAAGAGGAGATGGTTTGTCGCTTGCATAAAGCCTTGTATGGTGTCAAGCAAGCTCCACGTGCATGGTATGACAAAATCCATAAGCACTTGATTGCTCTTGGCTTCACATGTAGTCCGATTGAAAGCACACTCTATGTATGAAAAAATGGGGCTGATCTTATAGTGGTTGTTCTTTATGTCGATGACATACTCTTGATTGGGTCATGTGATGCAAAATTTGACATTCTTATGGCTGATTTGCAGCATACTTTTGATGTCACTTATCTTGGTCTTTTGAGCTACTAACTTGGCATCCAATTTGTATTCGTTGAGGGGGAAATTGTTATGCATCAAGCAAAGTATGTTGAAAAACTACTTCAGCATTTTGACTTTGAGGATTGCAAGCCAGTTTCCACACTAGTTGAGACAGGATTCATGTTCTCGGTTGAGGATTCCAGTGATGCATTTGATACTTCTCTTTATCAGCAAGCTATGGGATGTCTTATATATGCATGCAACACAAGGCCGGATATACAGTATGCAGTTTCCCAGTTGAGCTGATTCATGCATAGCCCTGACACTAAGCATTGGCAAGCGATGAAACGTGTGTTTAGATACTCCGAGGCACTTTGAGCTTAGGTCTCATTTATGGCAGAGATATTCAGCCATGCTTGCATGCTTTTACAGATAGTGATTGGGCTTGTTGTTATGATACTCGCGTGTCCACTAGTGGTAATTTCTTTTTCCTTGGAGACTGATGCATATCTTGGTTGAGTAAGAAGCAACCTACAGTGGCAACATCGAGTTTGAAGCTGAGTACAGGGCAGTTTTTATAGCTACAGTGGAGTGTATATGGCTGAGACACCTATTGATGGATCTTTGCATGGAGATTGATGCTGCTACACATATTCTCACTGATAGTCAGAGTGCTTTGGCTATTGCACGAAACTCGGTATTTCATGCACGGGCCAAACATATTGAGGTGCATTATCACTATGTGAGAGAGCGCCTTCATGCAGGAGATATTGATTTGGTATATGTGTCTACACAAGATAATGTGGCAGACATATTCACCAAAGCTCTTCCATAGGAAAAGTTTGAAGCTTTTCGTAAAGCTTTAGGCTTATTACCTTATGGGGGCTAATCTATCACTCCCTGTATGTGTTCATATCATTCACTCTAGGGGGGTTTGTTACACTTATGTGTTCCTCGAGTAGCTTTGATGTGAACCTTTTCCCTATACATGGGCACTTTTTACTCTAGTGCTGGCTAGAGGTTTTTTCCCCATGTTACCACATACTTGATACTCTCATATGTGGTGGTACTTTGTACTTAGGGATTATTATTCACCTCTTACTTCAGTTTTAGTTCATCGTCAATAGAGAGAACTATTCCAACCATCGTCTTCTCTGTGTGTCTTGCTGCGTTTGTGCTCCTTGTGTGTGCTTCTTGTGTGTCTCTCGCACTTCTACACACACCCAACAATTTGAGATAGAGAAATTACATAAGATAAGCTTTACAATGAGTGTTTTAAACACAAGAAATGGTTACATATACATTGAGATATGAGCTTCACAACATAGCTATGTACAAAATAATGTACAGTTGGAAGGAGTCTATGGGAAGACAAAATGACCAAATGACCAGATCGAACTATTGGGAGCTCTTGCCTCTTTCTCTCTTTATTTAGAACGTGCCACCACTCCACTTTTATAACCAATGAGAATGTGAAGAAATTTGTGCCTCCTTCTTAACTTAACACTTTCATTTGATTGCCCTGTACATGCCACTTACTAGAATCTTTTACTCATCATGAATTTTGACTAGTTTTTTTTTTCTTTTTTTCTTTTCTCTTCTTTTCCTTTATCTTTATGTTTGGTAAATTTATCCAAGTATAGCTCATGTGAAAATGCGCTTGTACATTTATCTTCAACACTCCCTCTCAAGCTCATTTGGGAGTTATCTTCAACCATGTCCTGCAAATTTATCACATCCTTGAAACCTTTGAGTTTAGAAGCATCTAAAAACTTTGTAAACATATCCGCAACCTGCTCTTTGGTTCTGATGAACTTTATCTCCACATCTTTGCTCAATAATTTCTCCCTTACATAATGGTAGTGGACCTCTATGTGCTTGCTCCTTGCATGAAACATAGGATTGCTTACCAAGTAAATACTTGACATGTTATCCTCCTATATAGGGATGGTTCCAACTTGCACTTCAAGATCAGCCAAAAGCTTTTTAATCCACATTGCTTCACATGTGGCAAATGCTAATCCTCTATATTCAGCCTCCATGGATGAAAGTGCAATAGTAGGTTGTTTCTTTGAGCTCCATGTTATAGGTTTGCTTCCTATCATGAACGCAAAACGTGAGGTTGATCTCCTATCTTCCTTTGAACCTACCCAATCAGCATCACTAAAGCCTTTGACCTATAATTCTTCATCAAATTTGTAAAACAAAGCATGATTAACTGTATGCTTTATGTATCTCAACACTCTCTTGGCTGAGTTTAAATGTTCACTTATCAAGGCTTGCATAAACTGAGAAAGTACACCAACAACATAAGATAAATCAGGTCTTGTAATGTTTGCATAGATTAATGATCCTACAATGCTTCTATATGTCATTAAATCTTCCAATAGTTCTCCAATATTTGAGCAAATCTTTGTATTTGTGTCCATGGGTTGAGTGAGTGGTTTGCATTCACTCATTCCAAATATGAAAAGAACATCCAACAAGTACTTCCTTTGCATCAAGTAGATGCCACTGTTAAACGCGCGTTGCCTTCACAGGTGCGTTTAAACTCTTCGGGTTCTTGGGAGTGGTAGGGGTCTGATAATCAGAGGCCCTATAACTTGATTTTTCCCAATTAACTTATCTACACCGTAGTACATTAACATTCAAACCTCTGTTTACTATGAATTACTGTCAATACTCTGGTTCGTTCTCTCACAGACTTACTGTTCGTACTCAGATTAATACTTTCTCAGTACCTAGTGCCGGAGTTATTCATTACCGTAACACAGACTTCATTACCGTAACTTAATGGAACTGGACTAACCACAAGTTAATGTAATCAAGACAAAGACGAAAAAAAGACAGTACTACTCAGATTTCTCAAACACAACACCGCGGTAACTCCACAGAATGTAATCGCCCAGACAGACAGTCTGGCGATTCTGCTGGTCGTCACCGGAGCGTCCTTTCATTAGTTTATAAAGAGATACAACTTTTCGCAACGACCTTTCGGTTCGTGCGGAATACGAAAAGTAAAGAATTACAAATGCCAATCCGGCGGCTTACACTGGCACGCACGGTGGACTTGAACCCGCAATGATACAAAACTTTTAGGGCTCATCGACTATACCCTGGATGCAATTTTCTACTTCAGACTATCCAACATTTTCTTTAAAGTGTCTGGTTCGACTAACTAGGCGTCAGTATGAACAATACTTGCAGTAATTACTTGACTCATCAAAATTTCAGCTTGCGTCTACAAAAATGCTTCCTGTAAGTAAAAATCATTCGCCAGGGCTGCATCACGGCTCAATTTCATGTCTTGAATTTGTTTATCAATTCTAGATAATCTTTCTGCTTGACAACCAAGCTGGTTTTCTCTTCTCTCCAGTTCCTTGTGTGTCTCTCGCACTTCTACACACACCCAACAATTTGAGATAGAGAAATTACATAAGATAAGCTTTACAATGAGTGTTTTAAACACAAGAAATGGTTACATATACATTGAGATATGAGCTTCACAACATAGCTATGTACAAAATAATGTACAGTTGGAAGGAGTCTATGGGAAGACAAAATGACCAAATGACCAGATCGAACTATTGGGAGCTCTTGCCTCTTTCTCTCTTTATTTAGAACGTGCCACCACTCCACTTTTATAACCAATGAGAATGTGAAGAAATTTGTGCCTCCTTCTTAACTTAACACTTTCATTTGATTGCCCTGTACATGCCACTTACTAGAATCTTTTACTCATCATGAATTTTGACTAGTTTTTTTTTTCTTTTTTTCTTTTCTCTTCTTTTCCTTTATCTTTATGTTTGGTAAATTTATCCAAGTATAGCTCATGTGAAAATGCGCTTGTACATTTATCTTCAACACTCCCTCTCAAGCTCATTTGGGAGTTATCTTCAACCATGTCCTGCAAATTTATCACATCCTTGAAACCTTTGAGTTTAGAAGCATCTAAAAACTTTGTAAACATATCCGCAACCTGCTCTTTGGTTCTGATGAACTTTATCTCCACATCTTTGCTCAATAATTTCTCCCTTACATAATGGTAGTGGACCTCTATGTGCTTGCTCCTTGCATGAAACATAGGATTGCTTACCAAGTAAATACTTGACATGTTATCCTCCTATATAGGGATGGTTCCAACTTGCACTTCAAGATCAGCCAAAAGCTTTTTAATCCACATTGCTTCACATGTGGCAAATGCTAATCCTCTATATTCAGCCTCCATGGATGAAAGTGCAATAGTAGGTTGTTTCTTTGAGCTCCATGTTATAGGTTTGCTTCCTATCATGAACGCAAAACGTGAGGTTGATCTCCTATCTTCCTTTGAACCTACCCAATCAGCATCACTAAAGCCTTTGACCTATAATTCTTCATCAAATTTGTAAAACAAAGCATGATTAACTGTATGCTTTATGTATCTCAACACTCTCTTGGCTGAGTTTAAATGTTCACTTATCAAGGCTTGCATAAACTAAGAAAGTACACCAACAACATAAGATAAATCAGGTCTTGTAATGTTTGCATAGATTAATGATCCTACAATGCTTCTATATGTCATTAAATCTTCCAATAGTTCTCCAATATTTGAGCAAATCTTTGTATTTGTGTCCATGGGTTGAGTGAGTGGTTTGCATTCACTCATTCCAAATATGAAAAGAACATCCAACAAGTACTTCCTTTGCATCAAGTAGATGCCACTGTTAAACGCGCGTTGCCTTCACAGGTGCGTTTAAACTCTTCGGGTTCTTGGGAGTGGTAGGGGTCTGATAATCAGAGGCCCTATAACTTGATTTTTCCCAATTAACTTATCTACACCGTAGTACATTAACATTCAAACCTCTGTTTACTATGAATTACTGTCAATACTCTGGTTCGTTCTCTCACAGACTTACTGTTCGTACTCAGATTAATACTTTCTCAGTACCTAGTGCCGGAGTTATTCATTACCGTAACATAGACTTCATTACCGTAACTTAATGGAACTGGACTAACCACAAGTTAATGTAATCAAGACAAAGACGAAAAAAAGACAGTACTACTCAGATTTCTCAAACACAACACCGCGGTAACTCCACAGAATGTAATCGCCCAGACAGACAGTCTGGCGATTCTGCTGGTCGTCACCGGAGCGTCCTTTCATTAGTTTATAAAGAGATACAACTTTTCGCAACGACCTTTCGGTTCGTGCGGAATACGAAAAGTAAAGAATTACAAATGCCAATCCGGCGGCTTACACTGGCACGCACGGTGGACTTGAACCCGCAATGCTACAAAACTTTTAGGGCTCATCGACTATACCCTGGATGCAATTTTCTGCTTCAGACTATCCAACATTTTCTTTAAAGTGTCTGGTTCGACTAACTAGGCGTCAGTATGAACAATACTTGCAGTAATTACTTGACTCATCAAAATTTCAGCTTGCGTCTACAAAAATGCTTCCTGTAAGTAAAAATCATTCGCCAGGGCTGCATCACGGCTCAATTTCATGTCTTGAATTTGTTTATCAATTCTAGATAATCTTTCTGCTTGACAACCAAGCTGGTTTTCTCTTCTCTCCAGTTCCTAAGCCTGATATTGAATTGTCCGGTAATATGCATCTCTTTCTTTTCTGATCCCTGTTATCTCCTTCTGCAATTGATTAGTTGAGATCATCTGAGCTTTAAGAGTAGCATTTGCTTCAAACAAATTGGCATTTGCTCTCTGGAGTTCTTCATTAGTCCGTTTGGCTAAATCCGCCATCTCTTGTCCTTTCTGCACAACTTCATCTAACTATACTCGCGTTTCTTCTAGTAAATTTCCAAGTGCTATACGAGCATCCTCTTTATCCTGGACGAACTGTTTTACCTGGAGAATCTCTGCATCAGCAGCACTTAATAACTCATCTTTGGCTTGTATCTTAGCTAATGCAGCATCTCTTTGGCTAATCAACAATTCCTGTTCAACAAGTCGAGCTTGGAGCTGTTGAATCTGTTCGTGCAGAGCATGATTTTCGGCCTTTACTACATCTACCTCTTCCTGGAGTGGAGTAATATCTGCTTCAAGGACATCAACTTTGTGTTGTAATTCATGTCGGATATTATCAGTAACCTCCTTCATCTGCACTGGTAGTTGCTACGACAAATGGATCAGCATACGTCCCATCGATTCTAATTCTGTAAACATAGGTATCGGAGAAAAAAGAGGAGGGAGTGGTTGGGATGAAGAGGCTGACAAGAGGTGATGAAAAGAGGGTGGAGAATAATTAGGGGAAGAAGAAGAAGTAGTAGGTTCTTCATGAACAATGGGCTCAATCGGAGGAATGGGTGGAGGAGTGGGTAGAAGAGTGTTGGGGACCAATACGATTCCAGTAAGCTGCTGCGTATTCACTTCATTCCGGTCAATTACATCTGCGACCAAAGTGATTACTTCAGTTAATATTTCTGCAACAATGTTTTGCACATCCACCTGAGTCTGCTGCTGAGATTCTTCCTTAGAAGAAATTGCGCCAGAGTCGGCGGTAGAAACACTTTGGTCTTGCTGGTTATCCGGAGAAGATTGACCAGAAGATTCAATATGAATTGAAGTGGTGGTGTCGTGAAAGGTTTCTTCCTCCTACCCGGCGGTGGAGCCTTGTACTTGACTTTCCGAGGGACTTATCCTTTGGCGTTTACGGCGAAGAAGCTTGAAGAGATCTTCATCATCCTCTTCGGTATCTTCGAGTACTTGGGCAGATTCTTCATGGTATAAGATTGGAGCGCTTGGAGGCGGTTGCACTGTTTGGAGGGCCGGAAACAAAAATGTAAGGATATGCGGAAGACAAGAATGCGGCAGATCTCCTTTGTTAAGATGCTTAATGACCGTAACGCATTCATGGTGAATGCACCGGAAATAATAGGAATCAAAATTAACAGGCTTCGAAGAAGCCATGTCAATCATTGAGTAGAACGGGTGTGAGATCCCGTAAGTGCGTTTCTGTAGATTCAATATGGCCACTAAGAATTGCAAAGTTGTTCGTTCAGGATCAGGGCGACACAAGATAGCGTACTCATTTGATGAGTATCTTGGGAACAATTCAACCATAGTAGCTATGGGAAGGTTAGGACCATTCCTCGTCTTTCCAGAGATAGTCGGAAAGCTACAGCAAATGACTCTAAGGTGATTACTACACGAGATGGTAAACATGTAATTGGCCAACTCTGTTCCGTAGCAGGAGTGGCGGCAATTGCAGCAATAATTTGTGCATAATATGGATGACATTCCATTGAATGCCAAGGCAATTCAGCAAAATTTGACAAACCTCGGATACGCAAGAATTCACTCACGTCCTAAGGGAGTTCGTCACGGAAGGTAGCAAAATTTGCTAAAGCTTCCATGATGTGTATGCGAAAACACAAAGACACGAATACATAGTGATCACAGAAAACACAAAGCACACAGACACAATAGCGATTAACAACGAAAAGAAGAAGATTAAGTAGATACTTGACAATGGGAGCGATCGAAAACCTTAATCATTGTGCAGTGTTGAAATGATAACCTTCATAACTATGGCATGCATGCATGTGCAGATCGATAATACATGGCGGCTTTTAATCATAATTAGATATCAAAACGAGGATATTTACAAGCTTATTCAACTAGTCACACAAAAAAAGAAAGTAAATAACACGCGGAAAAATGGAGAACACATCAGCGAGAATCAGGTGCTTGATGATATGGCCACAACTTTGAACCATTGATTACTTTAGGAAGAGGAACTCCGATCAAAGTAGTCAACCAAAAAGTGGCTGGGCCCACTTGTTCACTGATCCGGTAAGGGCCAAACCACCGTAATTTGAATTTTCCAGCCGTACGATTCGCTTTAGCATTGTAAAATAGCACAAGCTGACCCTTCGTAAAAATTGGAGTTTTGAGATACCAATCATGAGTACGAGCTTGCGGCAACTGAACTTCTTGAAGGACCAACAAACTCTCCTAGCAATGTTCATCTAAATCTCTGAGTGTGTCCAACCGAAATGGCAAAGAGTCTTCGGGTAACAATTTCTGAGTGATGGCCACGCGTAAGTTGGGTACTATAATTTCCAGTGGTGCGATTGCTTCCAGCCCATAAGCAAGCTTGAAAGGGGTCATTCCGATTGCAACTTTGTATGTAGTCCGGTATGCCCATAAGACTGCAGGTAGTAACTGATCCCATCTTTCCAGTGATTCCACAACCAATTTGCGCAACATACTTAACAAGGTATTATTAGTGCTTTCCGCCAATCCATTGGCACGAGGATAGTACAGTGAACTGAATTTATGTAGAATTTGAAAAGAGTGCGTTAGTACTCACATTAAATTGTTGACAAAGTGTGTTCCTTGATCTGTCACAAGTTCCAGAGGTAATCCATAACGCGGCAAAACATCCTTCATCAGACATTTTGCCACGGAGCTGTGGCGGACCATAAGGCCCAAGCTTCTGCCCATCTGTTAGCATAATCTGTGCAGGTCAGAATGTAGCGATTGTTGCTAAGGATTGCTGGAGGTGTGATTGGTCCAATAAAATCAAGAACCCATTTTTGAAAAGGTTCCAAAGGTAATACAGGTTGTAGAGGGAAGAATTGGCGTTGTAAAGGCTGCCCAGATCGTTGACAAGTGTCACACTGCTGCACAAACTGAGTCACATCTTTATGCATAGTAGGCCACCAGAGCCCACTTTGCAGAATTTTTCGGTGCGTTAAATCTGCTGCAAAATGTCCACCGGAAGGTATTGAATGTGCCATAGCAATAACCGATTTTACTTCATGTGGAGGAATACAACGAAGCAAGACACTAGTATGATCCATGTAGTACTGTCCGACAATCAACCGGAAGCTGCGACTGTAAACTGCAATTTTCCGTCTCATCGCAGGAGAAGTTTGAGGGGGAAGACATCCATCAGTAAGAAAGGTTAATAACTGATCATAGTAGGTAGGTGTGACACTGGGTTCTGCAGATTCGTCACTAGTCTGTTTAGTAATGTAAATTGCTGGTGTGGTGTCATCAACGCCCACCGGAGCTTCACTGGAATCCAATCGAGAGAGGAAATCTACTAATGCATGTGCAGTGCCAGGTCAATGAATCACTTCATAATCGAACTCTTGTAACAATAGAACCCAACACGCTAAGCGACCACCTAAACACTACGGTCGGACCAGATACACCAGCGCAGCATGATCTACATGAAAGATGAATTTTCGGGCTAACAAATAATGCCGGAATTTCTTTACAAAATACACTAAATCGAGACATTCTCTTTCAATCACTGAATAATTCCTTTCAGCAGGAGTGAGTCTATGACTTGCGTAATAGACAGGCCAGAACCACTTATTAGATTGCTGCATTAAAACACTTCCAATGGCTATATATGATGCGTCTACAAAAACATGAAATGGGCGTTCCCAATCAGGAGGTTGCAGAATTGGAGCCTGCGTCAATAATCCTTTTAGACGATTGAATGCAGTTTGATATTTTGGGGTCCATTCGAACTGTCATGGAGTGCTTGTCATGAGTCGATTAAGTGGTGTGGCGAGATGAGCTAACCACCGTAAATGTCGACCATGCCACCGGATTTGACCCAGGAAGCGCATCACTGCTTTCGGCATGGTAGGCACAGGTGCTTCCAACACAGCTGCAACTTTATCTGGATCAACTTGTATGCCTAGTGCATAAATAATATGGCCAAGGAGTTTACCACACGAAACTGCAAAGACAGATTTAGTCGGGTTCAAGAAGAGTCGGTATTCTCGACATTTCTCAAAATAACACCGTAAATGATACAGGTGTGCCACAATCTTGCCGAATAAGGAAAAATCATCTAAGTATACTTGCATAAAAGAAGTGAGGTAAGGTGAAAAGATTTCCTGCATACACCGCTAAAATGTGCTTGGAGCATTCCTTAAACCAAACCACATGATTGTACAAGCGTACACACCCCAATTCGTAATAAAGGCTGTTTTCGGTATATCTTGCTCAACCATTCGGACCTGGTTATAACCACTGTAACCGTCCAAAAAGGAGTACATTTCATGTCCGGCCACTCTGTCTAGCATTGTATCGAGAAAGGGACGAGGAAATGGATCAGATACTATGGTTGCATTTAATTTTCGATAATCTACACATATTCGGAGCTGCTTGTTTTTTTTCGGTATGATCACGTTCGGAGAGATCCATTCAGCGTGTTCGATTGGGACAATGAATCCAACCTTTAATCGATCGAGTTCTGCTTTAACCTGTGCTGCATAATTGGGGTTCATTCGATAACTAGGTTGTTTAATTGGCTTTGCTTCTAGTTTAAGTACGACTCGATGTTGATAGATCCGAGGATCCAGACCCTTCATATCGCGGTAATCCCAGGCAAAAACATTAGAAAACTCACATAATAGTCAGATTAAATCTGCTTGAAATTCCTCGGACAATCCAGCCTTAATCTTAACAGGTCGCGAGTGCACTTCATCACCCAAATTGTAGGTTATTAACTGGTCTTCCGGGACATAGAATTCACGAGGTTTCCTCGGATCGTCAGATGCCTGTAAGAATTGTTGCAAAGTGGCTCCATCCATAACATCATTATCATCTGCATCCACCTCTCATGTCACGGGAATAACTGTACATGGGGCCGGACTCCAAGTGTCCGCTACTGATTGCAAGTCTATAGTACCTAAGGAAATTAGATCTTCATTGTTCTTCAGAAATGCTTCTTCTTCATCGTCAGATAAGCCATCCAACATGTGGACCGGCTCTGCTACATATGGTCGGGCATGAAGTTTGCAAGGTTGAATGGCATCGAGTTTGACAACATATTTACGGCGATTGTCTTTGAAAGTTAGTTCCTGTGCTGACCAATCCTGTATAACTTTAGTTTGTTTCAACCATGGTCTACCGAAAAGGAGATTGTAATCGAGACTAGATTTCGGTAGTTCTAAGACTACAAAAGTCATTTTAAACGTGGTACCCTGCAAAGTGATTGGGATATTTGTTACGAGTCCCACCGGATGAACTCGGGATTGATCTGCCATTCTGACAAAGAATTGAACAGGCTCGATTTGGGTCCACCCTAACTTCTTGCAGAGGGCTGTAGTTGCTATGTTCATGCCGGAACCACCATCAATTAGAACTTGCGTAATCTTGTGATTTTTATGCGAGACAATGATTAAGGGAACAGAATGATCCACCATAGAATCAATTTCCGGTTGGATTGCTGCAGTCGCTGGGGTACTGGGAGATCCGGGACTAACCTGTTGTTGAAAGTGCTGCCTAACTCCTGGCACTAAAGCGAGCAGCTGTCCCAAGGGAAGTGTAATGGAGGCCTTAGAGAGAATATCCCATACCTGATCTGCTGGAATTGTACTCTTCCCCGATTCTGATGATGAGTCTCCTATTATTGGGGTACAATCTGGTTCATGCTCTCCCACCTTTGGCAGGGGAACCTGTGTCACCGGAACTGGATCAGGGAGCATCGTAGGCTCTTTGGTGGTCCATTGGTTAGCTTTGTTATACATTCTCTGCTGTTCACGGATGCCAGGTTCAAACACTTCAGCTGTTGGTTGCAACTGTTTACCGGATCTTTTCTGGACCACTACGGCTTGTGTTTCTACTGGTGAAATATAGACCATGTTGGTCACCGGGTTCTGACGCTCTTTCTTCCTTTGATCATATTTGGCTGCATCCTTGCAGAATCTTCGGATGTGCCCAAGCTCACCGCAAAAATGACATCGAGGTGGTGGTAAGGAAGTACCTTCCTGTGATGTACTTGTCTGCCAGCGATTTGCATTGAAGTTGGTATTCCGTTGTCCCCGATAATTCCTATATCCTTATGGCTGATTGTTTCGCATCTACGGCAGCACATAATGGGTGGCTGGCTGCCCTGGTTCTTGTATAATGGCATTTACAACTGCTTGTCCCTGCACTTTGGCGTTATACGCACAATTTTTGGTTGAGTGACCATTGAGATTGCATATGGCGCAATACATCTGGTTAAGGGCACAGGTAGCACTGGTGTGCCCAGGATTTTTGCACTTAGTGCAGTGCATCTGTTTAGCCGGATCCTCTGCAACGTTTCTACTGGCTTTCAACCACTCCAAGTCTTCATTGAATCCCCCAACCTTATGCTCTAGTTGCAGGGCCATTGCTATAACAGCATCCAGTGTCATAGCTCCCACATAACGAATGATCATGATTTGTTTAAGCTGTGGGGTCAAACCATTAATGAACCATTGGGTTATGACATCATCTGGTAAATTAGCGTGTGCCGGAGGTAATTGTCTTAAATGAGTTCTAAATAATGTGGCATATTCCTGAACTGTTTGGTGCGGCTTCTGTCTATTGTTCTGCAAGTAATCGAAAATTTCGGTAGGGTTCTTCTTCAGTCAGAACCTCTGCAAAAACGCATCCCTTACCGCCTCATAGGTGCCAAAATGGTTGATATCATACTCTGTTAACCATCTTGCTGCTTCATTAACTAAAGTTGACTGAAATATGATGGCCTTGTATGCCGGATCGGGTGGATGGTTAAGCACTACATAACTTATTTCAAAGGTGCGTACATGGGCATCAGGATCGTCCCCTGGAAATCCACCAAACTTGGTGTATGTTACCCCTGTTGGAACCGATCGAAGTGGAAGTGGCTGTTGCTGTTGTTGATTACTCATGGTGCTAGTAGCGCTACTGTTGTTGTCTCCTGAGTTCTGAGGAGGTGTTTCTGGTCCTTGGGAGTTTGTATGGTTAGACTGCTCACCTTCTGATTCGAAAATGGCGCTCAACCTCTTTCGGATCTCCAATTCGAATAGCCTATCCTCTTCTTTGGTATCAAATGTAGGCAAGCTTACCTCGAACAGTGGTGTCCAGAATGAAGATTCACCAGGAAGTATCACATTGTCATCGAAAAATTGTAAATTCCCTGCAACTGGGACCGAACTATCACCGGAATTAGTCGAACTTTCCCCAAACCAGGGTATTCTTTCACCAGCAATGGTCTCGCTGGACAACACACCTCTATCCTCAGAGAGGTTCGAATCTTGACCAGACGGTGTTGGGTCAACTGCACACTGCATTCCCGTATACTCTGAAGTTACTGTACCTTCTACAAACTGTGCCGAAATCACACCGGAATCGATCAAAATTGCAGCAGGTTCCACCGCAATGCTACCAGAATCACGGCTAATGTACTTTGTTTCTTCGACGATCGGGTTTAACTAATCTATGCTTCTGCCTCCTGGGGTTGTCCTTAACAAGTTTGGTACCACCCAAGGCTGTTGGTCTCTTCTGTACTTCGGATATGACTCACCGAACCGAGTAACCGACATATATCACTTCTGTACCAACTGGGTACTGCTCCACTTTACTGTCGATTCATAATCTGTGGCCACCTTCCCACAGACGGCGCCAATGTTAAACGTGCGTTGCCGTCACAAGCGCACTTAAACTCTTCGGGTTCTTGGGAGTGGTAGGGGTCTGATAATCAGAGGCCCTATAGCTTGATTTTTCCCAATTAACTTATCCACACCGTAGTAAATTAACATTCAAACCTCTATTTACTGGTTTGAATGTTAATACTCTGGTTCGTTCTCTCATAGACTTACTGTTCATACTCAAATTAATACTTTCTCAGTACGTAGTGCCGGAGTTATTCATTACCGTAACACAGACTTCATTACCGTAACTTAATGGAACTGGACTAACCGCAAGTTAATGTAATCAAGACAAAGACGAAAAAAAGACAGTACTACTCAGATTTCTCAAACACAACACCGCAATAACTCCACAGAACGTAATCGCCCAGACAGACAGTTTGGCGATTCTGCTGGTCGTCACCGGAGCATCCTTTCATTAGTTTTTTAAGAGATACAACTTTTCGCAACGACCTTTCGGTTCGTGCAGAATACGAAAAGTAAAGAATTACAAATGCCAATCCGGTGGCTTACACCACTTTTTCCATAAACAACCTCAATTCCTAAAATATTTCAGCTCTCCAAGATCTGAAATTTTAAACTCGTTACCAAGTTTCCTTTTGATATCTTTAATCCTTGTAACATCATTTCCTTTTATGATGAGGCCATCGACGTATATGCAAATATATACCTCTCTATTTTCTTCCTTCTTCATGTACAATGAAGGATTTGCACTACTTGGGTTGTATCCACACTTATTTAGATATTCTACCAATCTTTGATTCCATGCTCTTGGTGCTTGCTTCAATCCATAAAGTGCCTTTTTCAACCTACAAACAAAGTCTGGATGGTTTTCATCTTCAAATCCAACTAGTTGACTCATGTATATCTCTTCGTGTATCTCTCCATTGAGAAAAGCATTTTTGATGTCGAGTTGATATAATGGCCATCTCGTTGAAACACCAATTGCTATTAATGTTCTGATTGTTCCCATCTTTGCAACAGGGATGAAAACTTCATCATAATCTATGGCTTGGGTTTGTTTAAATCCTTTGGCAACTAATCTAGCTTTATATCTAGATAGTGAACCATTAGAATTCCTCTTTACTTTAAACACCCATTTGTTTGGAACAATCTTCATACCTTCTTTCTTTGGCACTAGCTCCCATGTGTGATTATCTTTGAGAGCTTTGATCTCCTCTTTCATAGCTTACTTCCATTCCTTTTGTGTGCAAGTTTCTTCATATGTCTCAGGCTCTTTGTCTTTGATTTGTCATCTTCACAAGAGCTTCTATACTCATGTCTCATTGCAAGTAGTGTGTCCTTGCTTCCTTCACTTGAGGTGCTTGCATAGTTGCTTTGGCTCCTTTGATTGCCTCCATTTGGTCTTCCATTCTTCAGCCAACAATCACTAGCATAGTGTCCTACTTTACCACAATGGTAGCATGTTATACCTTTATGAGAATTGTAGAAGCCTCGACCTCTTCCTCTACTTCTACCTCAACCTCTTCCTTGTGTGTTGGCATTTGATGCATCCTTGTTGTCTTCCGAATCCTTTTGATTGTAGTTGGAGTTGTTGTGACCTCTTCCTTTTCCTCTTGAGCCTCCTCTTGAGTTCCTTCCTTTACCTTGACTTGCATATAACATTTTGTTGTGGCTATCCTTTCCTTTGGGGCCACCAAAGCTAAGCTCTTCTGTGAAGATGAGGGATTAGTTGTTCAAAACTTGGATATGCATCTTTCAAGTTAATAGAAGTTATAAAATGCTTCCATCTTTCATCTTCTCTCAATCCATTGAGATTATAGCACACAAGATCTTCGTCTTCAACCGTTGTGCCAATAGAAGCTGAAGCATCACTTAGCTCCTTAATCTTCAAAGTATATTCAGCTATGGATTGACTCCAACTTTTCTTGAATATGTTCAACTCATTCTTGAGTTGAAGTTTCCTAGCTTTGGTATTTGTTGAATCCATCCTTTCAAGAGGTTCCCAAGCATCCTTAGCTTTCTCTAGATGTTGAATATGCCCTACCATGGCATTAATAATGACTTTTGAAATGAGGAACATGACTCTCCTATTCCTCTCTTCCCATTCTTTTGCTTACCTCCTTTGGACTTTAGTGGCCATAGCTTGATTGACTTTAGGTTGAGCATCATCGCCGCTCACAATACCCCACAAGCGGTTTCCCATTAGGTAGTTGTTCATTCTAAACTTCCACACGAGATAGTTATCCTTATCCAATTTCTCTACTTGTTGACTCAAGTCAGCCATTGAATGTTGGTGCAAGTCAACTACCAATTGATGTTTTGGATGAAGGATTGAAGTCAAATATTGAAGAAAATATTAACCTATGAAGCTTGAAGATAGTACACATTCACGAAATGAAGACCTATATACATATGTACATTAAACTTGTAGTTAGATCACATATACGTTTTGTAATGATCATGAGCTTGTACATATATGCCTATATATACAAGTAAAAAGTCAGGACAAGTATGGGAGAGCATCAGATAAGAAGAATTAGATGTTGGAAGAGTGATTAGACACTTTAGAAGTGAAGGAGATCTTTCTCATTATTCAGTTGAAAAATTTTCTAAATAGAAGAATAAGTTGCACCCAACATTTTGCTGTGTTCTCCTTCTGTGTTTCATCATTTCAAGGATACTTTTGTAGATGTATAATTCCATTGTTAATGCTTCCGTGGTTAAGATTTGAGAGCCTAATTGTAAATAGGCTGAGAAAATTATGTGTAGGAACATTTGTATGTGAAGAAGTGTTGAGTGTCTTCTGAAACAGGTGCAATCTTGATGATCAAAGAATTGATCAATACTCAGTGCACAATGTAAAGTTTTGCACAAATGAGGAGTAAAAATCTAATTTGGAAGGTAAGCCATCTATGGCTAAAAGCATTTGATTAAACGGGTTGTACTTAAGTCGACTATACAAGAGGATAGTTTCAGACATAGGAAGATTGTTTGAATAATTTCTCAAGATCTACTGAATCTTTTGAGATGATTTAACTTGAAGAAGGTGCAAAAATCTATAGGTGACACATTTTACAAAGTTTCATCAGAAAATTTACACATTTGATGAATTAATGAGTGAGTTATGTGCAACAGATTTTTCTGAGTAGTGACTCTCTTCACAGTTAGTTCAAAATTTTGATAATCTGGTATTGATCCTCCAAATTGGTGAAGGTTTTGGGTTATTCTTGATATCGAAGTGTTCTAACATCAAGGATGGCTTGTTCTTTTGGAGATTAACACTCTGCATCAGTGGTATCAGAGCAGGAATCATTAAAATAGAAGAAAGGAGGACCTCGACTGCTACAATCATACAAATATCAACACTTGAAGGTTCAAAAGGTGAAAGTTTAAAGAGAAATCTTGAGAAGGAGGTCTGAAGCTCTCAAGAAGATCAAAAGGAGATTCATTCGAAGTAAAGGTACACTTATTCCTCATAAAGCTTGAAGAATTTAATACACAAGTGAAGAAAGGATGGGAGATTCTCTTCAGATAGAGAAACTGGATAGAGAAAACTATCTAGCGTGGTCAATGAGGATGGAAGCTCTTCTCATGAGCAAAGACCTAATAGGTTACATCACAGGTGAAAGATCCTAGTGTTCCAACTAGGGATGAATTCTCAGATTTGAAGACTTGGATGAAGAAGGATGCTCAAGCAAGGAGCATTATCTACATGGGATGACTACTTGCTACCTATATTAGAGGACTTGAAAGTGCAAGTGACATATGGAATGCTTTGGAGGAGCATTTCCAAAATACTACAAAGTCAAGGAAGGCATCCTTATGGGTAGAGTTCACTACATTCAAAAAGAAAGCTTCTCAATCCATTTTTGATTATGTAACAAGGATGAAGGACATTGTAGATGCATTACGAGCAGTTGATGAAGATATTGAGGAGGATAAATTGGTAAGGCAAATCCTCACAGGTTTGAGAGGAGATGAGAAATGGAAGCCATTCATTTTGTCTACTGAATTATCACTAGATCATTTCACTCCTGATTTAAATGAGTTGCTAGGACACATGCTAACTTTTGAGCAGGATGTCAAAGGTGATGGTGATAAGAGTGCAGGTCAAGTAATGTATTCAAAGGATAAGAAGAAGAATAACAAAGGCGAGCAACAAGTAAATGAAGAAGAAGGTACAACTAGCCAAGCGAACTTCCTAAGAGGAAGAGGAGGTGGAAAAGGTAGAGGAAGAGGCAGAAGCAATAAAGATGGAGTCAAAGATTGCTAGATTTATGGTAAGACAAATCATTTAGCTCTTGATTGTTGGCATAATAATCAGAATAATGGAGGATATATTCAGAACTTTAATTCAAGAGGAAGAGGTGGCAGAAACCAAAGAGGTAATTTCAAAGGTAGAGGTTACTTTGGAAGAAATGCAGGTAGAGGATTCCAAATTCAATTCTACAACAATACCTACTACAATTATGCTTCAGATCAGAAAGAAGATTCAACCTTGATTATGAATGCAACTTGTGAAAGGCAAAGTGAAGATCAAAGAGTCTTCTACATTGAATCAGGGTGTAGCAATCACTTGAGTGGTAATATAGCTTTGATGACTGACTTGGAGAATAAGATAACTAATCATGTAGTTCAAATAGGTGATAATACAAAGCATAATGTGAAGTCAATTGGATCAGTGAAAGCCAAGGATGGAAGTACTCTTTTGAGTAAGGTCTTGTATGTTCCTACAATTCCAAAGGATTTGATAAGTGTAGGGCAAATTGTTGAAAAAGGTTATGAAGTAAGGTTCACTAATGATGGAGTTTTTGTGGAAGACCCTAGAAATGGGTATAAACAGATTGTTTCAGGGAAGAAAGAAGGAAGACTCTTCACATTGAAGATTCAAGGTAATGTTGGTCATGCCTTGTTCACTTATGGAGGACATAAGATCTCCGAGTTAGATCTTTTGCATAAAAAGCTTGGACATTTCAATGAAAGAGGTATTAAGGATATGGTTAACAATGGTTCAGTGCTTGGATTGCCTAATGTTGCAGGTCAACATATGACATATAGATGTGAGGCATGTCAATTAGGTAAGGCTCATAAGCAATCATATTCTAAGCATGGATTTATGTATTCAGAGAAGCTTGAATTGGTACACACAGATGTGTGGGGACCATCAAAGGATTTTAGTATAAATGGTTCAAGATATTATGTGATTTATGTTGATGATTCTACTAGGTGGACCACTATCTATGTGCTCAAAGATAAATCAAAGGTATTACATTCAAACATTATCATGTGTATGCAGAAAGAATCACAGGTCAAAAGTTGAAGAGACTAAGGTCAGATGGAGGGGGAGAGTATTTCTCTAATGAGTTCAATGATTATTTATGGAATGTAGGTATAAAAAGGGAAGTTACTTGCAGGTACTCTCCTCAACAAAATGGTGTAGCAGAAAGAAGAAATAGAACTCTTGTTGAGTTTGCAAGATCAATGATGAAGGAGTAAAATTGTCCAAATTATTTGTGGGTTGAGGCTATAAATACAACCACATACTTGGTTAATAGGTTACCATGTAACGCTTTGCAGGGAATGACACCATATGAAGCTTGGTGGGGTAAGAGACCTACCTTAGATCATTGCAAAGTTTGGATGTTTGGCCTATGCATATGTGCCATCTCAGTTGAGGCATAAATTGGAACCTAAAGCTGAAAACTATGTTTTCATTGGATATGATGATAAACAGATGGGTTATAGGTTGTGGAGTCCATCCACAAAGCAATTCCTTGTATCAATGGATGTTACATTTGATGAGAAAGGTACTTGGTATGCAGGTAAAATCAATAATCATGCAGGTGATGAAGAAGTTTTGAATCAGAAGAAAGGTAAATCAAAGGTTCAAATATTTGATGAAGAAGAGAGCAAAGAAGTACAAGTTGAAGTTGAAGAAGTGCCAAGGTTTTATCCAGAATGTGATGAACTAGAAACTTCAAGAAGTGGAGAACTCAGAAGGTCATCAAGACACAAATGGCAACCTAGAAGGTATAGCTATGACACTTCTTTTTTGACTACTAAAGACTATGCTTACATGGTGAAAGCAGATGAACACCCTTCTACATATGAAGAGGCAAAAGGTAAGGAATTGGGAGAAAGCTATGCAAGAAGAGTATGATGCATTGGTGGATAATGAGACATGGGATTTGGTTCCTAAACCAAATAGTCAAAAGATCATTGGATGCAAATGGGTCTACAAGACAAAGGGGTATGTAGATGGAAGTGTGTCTAGGTATAAAGCTAGACTTGTTGTGAAAGGGTATGCTCAGACATATGGTATAGATTATGATGAGACCTATAGTCCTGTGGCAAAGATGACAACCATCAGGACACTCATAGCCATTGCTGCATGTAAAGGTTGGAGATTATGTCAATTAGATATGAAGAATGCTTTTCTTAATGGTTATATTTCAGATGATGTTTTCATGGAGCAACCACAAGGGTTCAAAGATAAAAGGTATTCAGAATATGTATGTAAGCTCAAGAGAGCTTTGTATGGTTTGAAGCAAGCCCCAAGGGCATGGAATTATAGACTTGTAAAGTTCTTGAAGGAACTTGGTTTCCAAGTATCTAAAGCTGATAGTAGCTTGCTTGTGAAAGCAAGTGATGATGGGTTTATTTAGATGTGCATATATGTTGATGATATAATCCTTACAAGTATAGATGAGAAGGGCATACAAAGCCTCAAGAAACAACTGGAGAAAGAGTTCAAGATTAGTGACTTGGGAGACTTGTCATATTTCTTGTATGGAGATCTCATATACTCAACATGGAGTGTATGTAACTCAAGAAAGATATTTGAAGAACTTGTTGATCAAGTTTAAAATGGAAGATTGCAGGGTAGCACCTACTCCAATGGAGGTGAATCATAAGTTGAGCAGATATGGAGGAGAAGAATTCAAGGACATGAAGCTATATCAAAGTCTGGTTGGTAGTTTAATCTATGCTACATTAACTAGGCCTGATTTGTCATATGCAGTTGGAGTGTTTTCTCAATTCATGCATTGTCCTAGGAAAGAACATTGGATTGCAGGGCAAAGGGTGTTGAGATACATTAAGGATACACTCAAGGAAGAACTAAACACATTGAGATTTAGTATCACTTCTTAAGAGAGAAGGTGATTGATAAGGAGATTGAAGTCATACATACTTCATCAAAAGATCAAATTGCAGATATGCTAACCAAAAGCTTGGATGGACCAAAGCTACAAAGATTTAAAGACACGACAAGTATAAAGAAGATAGAGAAAACCTCAGTTGATGATTGAGGGGGAGCTGTTGGTACAAGTCAACCACCAATTGATGTTTTGGATGAAGGATTGAAGTCAAAGATTGAAGAAAAGATTAACCTATGAAGCTTGAAGATAGTACACATTCAAAAAATGAAGACATGTATACATATGTACATTAAACTTGTAGTTAGCTCACATATACCTTTTGTATTGATCATGAGCTTGTACATATATGCCTATATATACAAGTAAAAAGTTGGGACAAGTATGAGAGAGCATGACATAAGAAGAATTAGATGTTGGAAGAGTGATTAGACACTTTAGAAGTGAAGGAGATCTCTCTCATTATTCAATTGTAAAATTTTCTAAATAGAAGAATAAGTTGCATCCGATATTTTGCTGTGTTCTCCTTCTGTGTTTGATCATTTCAAGAATCCTTTTGTAGATGTCTAATTCCATAGTTAATGCTTCCATGGTTAAGATTTGAGAGCATAATTGTAAATAGACTGAGAGAATTATGTGTAGGAACATTTGTATGTGAAGGTGTTGAGTGTCTTATGAAACAAGCGCAATCTCGATGATCAAAGAATTGATCAGTACTCAGTGCATAGTGTAAAGTTTTGTGCAAATGAGGAGTCAAAATCTAAGTTGAAGGTAGGACATCTATGGCTAAAACTGTTTGATTAAACGGGTTGTACTTTGGGAGAACCATGCATTAGAAGTTGCAGGTGTCAAAGTTGACTATATAGGAGGACAATTTCAGACATAGGAACATTGTTTGAATCATTTCTCAAGATCTACTAAACCTTTTGAGATGATTTAAATTGGAGAAGGTGCGCAATCTATAGGCAACACCTTGTACAGAGTTTCATCAGAAACTTTACACATTTGATCAATCAATGAGTGAGTTATGTGCAACAAATTTTTTTGAGTAGTGACTCTCTTCACAATTAGTTCAAAATTTTGATAATTTGGTATTGATCCTCCAAATTGGTAAAGGTTTTGAGTTATTCTTGATATAGAAGTGTTCTAACATCAAGGATAGCTTGTTCTTTTGGAGATTAATGCTCTCCATCATTGAAGACTATAAAAAACTTTGAGAGTTATCTCGAATAGTTATATTGTCCTTTGCTCTTGCATTTGTGAAGCTCCCCTTTGTTTTGTAGCTCCTCTTTTGCTTTGCTTTAACTCCAACTTTGTTGATGAAGCTTCAACACCAAGTTTTCTGTGATACCAACTGTGCAGAATGAGTTCTGCTATGCGTAATGAAAACGTGTAGTGAACCCTTGTATGTCCAACACTTGGACAAACAACTACACCTTAGATAGCTTGCTGCTCTCAACACAAAACTCAAATGGACCTATGCCTTTACTCAATCAAGTCAAACAAAGAGAGATTTCTAACAAGATATAAATGACTTAATTTGGACAAGTTTTGATTAGGAAATGCAACTGACAAAGATGAACTACTTGTCCACACAAGTATGCTAAAGAATTGAACTTCACTCTCAGACTCCCTGAATATATATGCTTTGAAGAAGATTTAATATAACGAAAGTACATAAAAATAGCTTTCCAACAAGCTAAAAATCAAGTAATTTGGATGAGTTCTGGTAAGGAGACTCAACTGACCAAAATAGACCACTTGCACACACAAGTATACTAAAAAACTAGACTTCACTCTCTGATATATATCTCACAGAATATAAATCTTTTGAATGACATATTTGGGATGGAGAAAATGTATGCAAAGATCTTTTCAATAACTAAAAACCAAGCAATTTGGATATGTTTTGGTTGGGAAACGCAACCGACCAAAATAGGCTACCTGTCTACATAGGTATGCTAAAAAATTGGACCTCACTCTTTGACTGATATCTCACATGATTTATAAGCTTTGAAGGAGATATTTGATATAGAGATAAGTGTACAAGATAAATTTCTAATGTGTTTAAATGCAAGAAATGGTTACATATACATTGAGATATGAGCCTCACAACAAAGCTATGTACAAAATGATGCACGACTGGAAGGAGTCTATGGGAAGAAAAAATGACAAAATGACTTGATCTAACTATTGGGAACTCTTGCCTCTTTGTCTCCTTATTTAGAATGTGTTCCCACTCCACGTTTATAACCAATGAGCATGTGAAAAAGTTTTTGCCTCCTTTTTAACTCACGGCTTTCATTTGATTGCCCAATACATGCCACTTACTACAAGGTAGATATTTTACTCATAATGAATGTTGACTAGATTTTTTTTTCTTTTATCTTTATATTTGGTAAATTTATCCAAGCATAGCTCATGTAAAAATGAGCTTGTACATTTATCTTCAACATGGCTCCCCTTGGGCATACCACAACAATTTTGGCATTGTTGCCAGGGAGAATGACCTTTCATCACTTGGAGAGCTCAAGAACATGTGGTAAAGTATTGTGTTGCAATTTTTTTTGCTCATTTGCACAGGATTGAGATCTTGCATGGCAGTTGCACCCTTCCTTTGGACCATTAACTCCCCATTTCTTTATTTTTGTAGGGTAGTTTTAGTTCATTTCAGTTGTTGCACAAGAACATCCCCTTAACCTCCTTCTCTCTCACTCTCTCATAGGTACACCTCCATGCACACACACACACATTGGGCATCACTATCTACCTCTCCCATCTCTTGTTTTTAGTGATGACCTTGAAAAGAGGGATGGGAAGTACCCTCATGGCCCCTTCCCTCTCGTCTTTCTTCCACCAAAACAACAAAAAAATCGGACATTTGAATTGATTGGTAAAGTAAAGTCTTTCTCGTATTTTTTTCCTCTTATCTATTTGAATCCTCATACTCAAATGCACCGTACTCATGAGTTAGAATTTGGGGTTTAAGAGATCAAGTAAATGACTCAAATTCTTGGTTTGGGGGGAGGGGTCTTGAATTCTCTCCTTCATTGCATGATGAAAAACCTACTTAGGAGAGTGGGGGAGGAACTCTCCCTCCCTCTTCCTCTCTCCCTTGTAAAGATGGGTCCCTTGTGTGACATGTGTACCTCCACTTCAAGGAAGTCCTTTCGTCAGGACTCTGGAGCAATTTGTTTCGAAAATGGCGCTTGTTTTTTTCCTTTCTGAGGCCATGTGAGATCTACACCCTTTTGCTCTCCTTTTGCTGCTCGTGGCCTTGGTGGGTCGAGCTTCTTGCTCCCCGCCTTGGCGCACATTCCTATTACCAGGGCAAAAGCCTTCTTTTCAGAGGAATCCCCCCACCTTGAACATGGCCGAGCTTGGCTCCTTGTCGTTGTTGTGTGTAGATAGCTGGGGTGGAACCATCAAACCCCTCTATCCTCGTGGGTTGTCTTGACTAGGTAGGCTTGTACAACACCCTTTGGCTTCCTTGTCCTTCATGTAAGACTGAAAGAACATTTCTGTTGTGCTGTTGAATCTCTTTTGGATCTTTGATTTGGGGCCAAGTTTGTGAGATCGATTACTCCCTGGTGCCTATCAAAGTAAAATATGCTTGGGTTTCCCTTTGAATTCCGTGTTGCGGAATCTTGTTCTCCAAAGAATCCTCTATTTTGTTCATGCAGGTGCTCTACCCATTCGGAAGTCATATACAGTGTCCTCTTTTGTTGCCGAAGGCTCATTGGGTGGTACTTGAGAGATTTGCAAGGACTCTGCATAGGGTGGATGTAAAGGTTTATACACTCATGTTTACCATGGATGAAATGGGGTGTTGAGAGCATGTAGTAGCCAAACATCCTGAGTCCGATCTTTATGCCTATTCTCCTTACCACAAGTCTTGAGGATTGTACCTGTATGGGTCCATTTTGCAAAAAAATGACATGTTTATTCTCAATCTATATTTGGAAGTCCATATGCATTGTGTTCTACTATCATGATTAATGGTTTAGTTCTTCTTTTTGTATTTTTTTCCCTATGATACAAAATAACTTTTGCACATAGGTTGGTCTTGCTAGCTAGACATGTAGAAGCATGACCTATTAGTTGAAGGTAAATTGACAAGCGTGTAAAGATCATATCAAATATGTACTGCCCATGATTATGCATAATTAGGAGGAACAAAGGCTACAACTCTACAACTGGGATTTTTGAAGCTTCATTCTCATGCTATTGAAGGCTACACATCAGGAGAAGTCTTATGCCTATAGAGTGGAAGGTCATTTTACAAAGGACAACACGTCAACTAAACTTGTTGATGTACTTCTCCACTGTGTAATATGGTTAAAGATCAAGGATATGATCTATTTCTCTTAATTGAATCTTGTTGATAAGGGTGTGTCATGCGGTTGCACTAACTTTTTCTAATATTCTAAAAAGAATAAAGGTCTCCCTTTCCATACCTTTCCCTTTGTTTCTTGCTTATCTGTAGGTTGATTAGCGTCCAACATGGTGCTCTCCTCCAATCCAACTTTGGAGGGGTTAAAAAAGTTGTAGATATCACTTTCAATTAGAAGGCAGATAGTCTATTGTGAATCCTAAGGCTATGTAGCAGAACAATGCAACAGGTATCACAAAATTATTGGATGTGCAAGGGGTGGTACTATTTGGCAAGCAAAGGCTACTCGGATAGAGGAAACTTTGGAGTCCCATTAGAATAGACTGAAGAAAACACTTGCTTGATGCCTTTAGGCTCAGAGATTTGGTCATTGTCCATTGCTATGAAATGATTGAAGCTACCGATTTCCTTGTTTTTCTTTCTTTCAAGATTGAAAGATTTGATGTTACAGTGTGTGAATTACCCAAGGGGATTGTGTCCACATGCCCCTACCACTATAGAAATCTGAATGGAAACATTCGATGTTTTGTATCTATGGGTTTTATCTCAATGCTCAATGACTTTTTGTTTGAATATAGCTATGTCTTTATGATGAAAGGTGGTAGGACACTTATGTGCAACTAATTTTTGATAATAAGTCCTTTCTAATTTTTTGATGCATGAGCATGATCTTTGGAACCTTACACTCAATTGTCTCTCCATAGGGATCATGTCTATGACCCTCAACCAACATAAATAATGGAAGTTGCCCTACTTGAACGAGGATTAGGATATGTGTAGTCAGGGTTGATTAGTCTTTCTCTTGGTTCAACATAGTTGTTCTATTATGTTTCTTATGGTAGGAATGAAACCTGTCACCTCTGTATTGTTCATACCTGTTGGTACTTGGAAGTACATGCCTTTAAAGGTTGAAGAAGACATTCGGCCTTATGAGTCTGCAAACAAAGAATTTGACAACAAAAATGTGAGCTTTGAGTTTCATCTGAAACGGGTTGTAATGGTGTGCTTACATAGTTTGAAGTCTTTTTCTAAATGATTGTGGGAATAACTTCACATGACTCTGCCAAATATGTTGCAAACTCCTATTGGCCTCCAAGATGTGAGGGAGGTTCAAAATTCAAAAGAATATTCACTCATTAGTGCTCAAAATGGCTATCTGATACCTATGATCTCTAGTATACATCAGGATGCTCATGTGGATGAGGATTATCATGGTTATCTAATTTTCTACAAGACGATGGTATCCATTCCCTCATTGTATCCCCTTGATGCTGACTCTAAAGTTCACGATATGTTTTATGCTTGTTAATGATGATGTTTCAAAGTTGGTAAATTGGGTGATGCCTATGCTTATGGTGGGAGGTTATGTGATTGTCCTACACTTATATGATGTGAATGCTGCGACATCATTTGAAGATTTGTAGAATTCTATGTATGGGATTTTTTATTTTGATGCAATCGTTTCTTCTCCTTCGATTAGGTTTTGCAGATGTGCAACTAGAAAGTATGGTATGCTTGGGGTTAAAGATAGATTACAACATGATCTAATGGATCCTAGGGATGTATGCATCTACAAGGCATGCATCTTAGTTTGGAATGGCACTTGATTGATCTTCATCAAAATATATGGTGATTCATCACCTCAGAAAGATCTTTTGGGGATTGTTGGGCCCTTCTTTTTCGTCCTCTTGAATTTTCTCATATTTGTGCTCACTCTCTCTTGTCCCCGAGTGTTATAGACTTGAAGGAAGGTTGATGGTGGCTCCTAGGTTAGAGAAAGTCGACATACACCCACACACTGATTGCGGATTGAAACTCATGCAAAGTTGGACTACCTCAATGAACTGAGAAGGATTACACGACTAATCACATGGCAACACATGGTATCTTGTGATTGCTAGAAACTTTGGATGTTTTGAATTTTTTCTAGGCTACTACCATGACTAATGATAGTTGGAAACTTGCGTGCTTCTTCATAGTGTCCTCTTGTCGTTTTGCATTTTCACTAATATCTGACAAAAATGTAGATTATCAATGCCTTTGTTTTCTGTTTTAAGCTGCAAGGTTGACCTTCGTCTAGCACATGGAACATGGTTTGTGCCCTTTGAAATTGTTGTAGAAGCAGGGGTGCTCTTTTAGAAATATTGGATGTGTTGGGAAGTTACTCACATGTTTGATAGGATGAGATGCACTGATATTGATTTTGAGTTTTTGTGATTGCCATATTGGGATAATGTCCAAAACTCCATCTAGACTATGGAAGGAACTCTATTTTTGATGTTGATAACTATTTTCATTTCATGAATGCCTAAGGAGTGATAAATGTTATCTGTTTTTCTTTTTGTCACTACTATACACAGTCATTATGTTGAAGTACTTCATCTAAATAGGCTACAATGATATGTGGACATTGGGTTGGCTCACTTGGTTGCTCACATCACTCAAAAGCTTAAGTGTTCGCACCATTTATGCTCTTAGTTTGAAGGTTCTAATTGTCTTTTGCTTCACAAGTGTCCTCTTAATATTATAGGCACATAATCTAAGAATCTTGAAGCTCTCTTGCTCAACTTTGCAAAGTTTTTGATTGTAGGGAATTGTTGTATGGATTTAGACTTGTTCTGTACTGTTTGTTACTCACATTTTATGTTTGAAGGTCTTCAAGGTCAGAGTGAAACTTGGGAGTGGTGTTCTATGTGATAAACCCACTAACGAGGATTCCACATAAACTTGGCCACATTTTATTTTGATTTGTATGCTTGGGCAATGGTCAAATGTTTACTGTATGCATGGTTGCTATGCTTTCTCTCATATGTTGCAATGACATTATGATTGACTTATTTGGTTGTTCATATCACTTTGGTACTATTATGTTCACATGAAAATACATAGGTCATTGCACACTCATTAAATACAATAAGAGAGCAACATCTATCTCATGCTTTACAATGCAACGTGTCACACCTGCACTTGTTTGATAACATAATAGGATTGTTTGTGGCATACTTAAGATGTAAGACATATGGAGAACTATGAGGCTATTGTTGTTTCTGGGCTCCTTAGAGCTATTTTCCTTGATTTGCAAGGATATGAAGATCTTCAAGCCAAACTATGTTAATTTTCCGACAGCCCTTTATCGGATTGTGTCCAAAATCCAACATACATGCTAGAGAAGGTAGACATGTATGTGTGTGTAAGTATTTGTATGTGTATGTGTATATGTGTATGTGTGTGTGTGTGTATGTGCTTGTGTGCATGTATGTATACATATGCATGTGTGTATGTATGTATACATATGCATGTGTGTGTGTATGTATTCATATGCATGTGTGTGTACCAATGCATGCGAGTATGTATGCACGTGTGTATGTATGCACATGTGTGTGTATGTATATGTTTGTGTATGTATGTACATGTGTTTATATGTGTGCATATGTGTGTGTATGCATGTGTTTGTATGTGTGTGTATGCATGTGTGTATAGTGTGTTTGTGTGTGTATATGTGCATATGTGTGTATGTATGTGTGTGTATGCATGTGTGTATGTATGTGCATGTGTGTGTATGCATGTGTATGTATGTATGCATATGCATGTGTATGCATGTGTGTGTATGTAGGCATGTGAGCATATGTGTGTGTATGTATATGTGCAAGTATCTATATGTGTATGTGTATGTGCATATGTGTATGTGTGTGTATGCATATGTGCGTGTATGTGTATGTCTGCATGTGTGTATGTATGTATACATATGCATGTGTGTGTATGTATGCATGTGAGTGCATGTATGCATGTGAGTGTATGTGTGTGTGTCTATGTGTGTATGTATGTGTAAGTATCTATATATGTATGTGTATGTGTGTATGTGTATACGTATATGTGTGTCTATGTGTGTATGTATGTGTAAGTATCTATATGTGTATGTGTATGTGTGTGTCTTTGTGTGTTTGTATGTGTAAGTATCTATATGTGTATGTGTATGTGTATGTGTGCATGTGTGTATGCATGTCTATGTATGTATGCATATGCATGTGTGTGTATGTAGGCATGTGAGTGTATGTGTGTGTGTCTATGTGTCTGTATGTATATGTGCAAGTATTTATATGTGTAAGTGTATGTGTATATGTGAATGTGTGTGTATGTGTGTGTGTATATGTGTGTATGTATGTGTGTCTATATGCATATATGTGTATGTATGTGTGCACATGCATATGTGTGTATGTATGAGCATGTGTGTGTATGCATGTGTCTATGTATGTAGGCATATGCATGTGTATGCATGTGAGTGTATGTGTGTGTGTGTCTATGTGTGTGTATGTATATGTGCAAGTATCTATATGTGTACATGTATGTGTATATGTGTATGCATGTGTATGTATATGTGTGTGCATTTGTGTATGTATGTATGCATATGCATGTGTATGCATGTGTGTGTTTATGTATGCATGTGAGTGTATGTTTGTGTGTCTATGTGTGTGTATGTATGTGTATGTGTATATGTGTGTGTATGTGCATGTGTGTGTATGCATGTGTGTGTATGCATGTGTGTATGTATGTATGCCTATGCATGTGTGTGTATGTATGCATGTGAGTGTATGTGTGTATGTCGTGCATGTATGTGTAAGTATCTGTATGTGCATATGTATATGTGTATGGGTATATGTATATATGTGTCTATGTGTGTGTATGTATGTGTAAGTATTTATATGTGTATGTGTATGTGTGTGTATGTATGTGTAAGTATTAGCTATATGTGTATGTGTATATGTGTATGTATGCATGTAAGTGTATGTATGCATGTGAGTGTATGTGTGTGTATGTATGCATGTGAGTGTATGTGTGTGTATGTATGTGTAAGTATCTATATGTGTATGTGTGTGTATGCATATATGTGTGTATGTGCTTGTGTTTATGTATGTATACATATGCATTTCTGTATGTATGTATACATATGCATGTGTGTGTACGAATGCATGTGAGTATGTATGCACATGTGTGTATCTATATGTGTGTGTATGCATGTGTTTGTATGTGTGTGTATGCATGTGTTTTTATAGTGTGTTTGTGTGTGTATATTTTCATATGTGTGTATGTATTTGTGTATGGATGTGCATGTGTGTGTATGCACGTGTCTATGTATGTATGCATATGTATGCGTATGCATGTGTGTGTATTTATGCATGTGGGTGCATGTGTGTGTATGTATATGTGCATCTATATGTGTATGTGTATGTGTATATGTGTACATAGTCATCTAAAAAGCATCGATCGCTTTTATATGCTGGAAAAAACTACATAGTTTTAGCTAGATTAGTCTCAACAAGGTAGGCCATATCCATGATGGTATGTGGTAAAAATTGGACAAAGAAAAATGTTTTCTCATAATGAAGCTCACAACATATTATGGATCACTTAAGATAGGCTTCAAGAATTTCAACTTACATATTTTCTCAAGAAATACATCCATGAAATGGGTTGTAAATGGGGTCCATACCATAGTGGGAAGTCTTTTTGACTTGATTCTCCCATTCTCTTGCAATTGGATGCACTATTAGTGATAAATAGTACAACATTGAAAATGAGATACTCACTGTCCACAAAGATGAATGCATATGTGATACATGAAAAAAAAATTGCTATCATCCATAACATAAAGATACTAGGTAGCTAGGCATGACGAGACAAGGATGTTTATAGCATGGATATAGAAATAGATCATTCATATGTACACTAAGCTAGCTTAATAGGCTCTAACAATATCTCAATCAATTCTTTTGGTTCATTTAGCATGCTAGTCCACAACCCTATGTAGTGAGTTCCAAAATATTCATCACCCAAAAAAACTTGAGATGGATTTCACCATCTATATCTAAGCTTAGGTATGCACTAAATTCAAACGAAGATTGTTTGCATTCAAGAATGCACTTCACAATTTTTTATTCCTACAACAAGTGCCTTATAATTTATACCCAATTCTTATTTATCATATTTCATAGCTCAATGTTTTCGTCCAGACTTGTTAAACACATTGCCCCTAGTTGGACATGACAACACATGCATGTCTAAATCAAATCTCTTATGGACATGGTGAAATAACGCTTCTCCCTTTTACCTTTAGTTGTTGCCCTTGATAATTTCCTCAATGATAAAATTAGCAGACTGATTCTTTAAGGACCAAATTGATGGTGAAGCTATGGGAGACTTGAATTTGTGCTTCCTCTGGGAGAAATGCTTGAGTATGAAGTTTTATGATACTTAAAAATCATATGGTGTAGAGATAAATTGAGATTGAATGAAATAAAAAAAGTAGTCTATGTGGTGTTGACTCCCTTAGATACATCCCTATCATCAATGGACTAATTTCTACTTAGATCACTAATAAGTGGCTCTTCTACTTTTTGGAATGCCATAAGAGGGGAAGCACTCTGGAAGATATGGAAAGAGAGCAGTGTGATCAACTTTGATGGCCATCAAAAAGAGTGGTCGATTGAAAAATCTTTATACCTATTAGGTAGAAGAATATATAATTGTAAAAATTCTCCACCTTTCAGACACCATAGGATGTTTTTCTTAGAAAACAGCAAGGTTAAAAGTAAATGGATTGCACATGAAGGCAATGAAAAAATCATTAAACTTCTTAGCAACTCTCTTTAAAACATTTGTCTCCCGTAGAAACTTAGATATCCTACTAGTTTTGGTGTGTCCTAACCTTCGGGCCATTATACCCCTACTTTGCGGGATACAATTGATCCCAAGGGCACTAAGCCCATTCATTGTATATTTGTTTTTTTATTAATTCAAGCAAGGGCAAGTACGATACGGCTGAACTTCCCTTTATATATATAAAAAAATAATGAGCGTCTTGAGTCCATTAAAGGAATTCCATATTTCAACATGTGGAAGGCCATGTGGAAAGGGGAAGTAAGTATAGGCACAATATGCATGATGGATATCCAGTTCTAATGAACAATTGAAGCAGAAGCTACATGGTGAGAAACATGAGTATTTCTCGATTTGTTTCTTCAGAAACTCTGCAGAGTCTATGCTCATTCTTAATTGAAAGGGAGCATTTTCTTCAACCATAACAGGTTATTTGTGCATATGAGGCACTTCCGTTGTTGGTTTCCTGTATGTGCGTGTAGTCGCGTCTGTATGCATGGTTTCCTGTATGTACGTGTAGATCGTGAATTAAGAAATATGTATGCATGGACTCATACCAATCATAAATCCAACACGTTAGCGAATGAGTAGTTGAGTGCTGAGAAGCGTTACAGGTACACATGTCTTCGTTGGGCGAGATTTTACAGCGTTTATAGAGAGAGAGAGAGAGAGAGAGAGAGAGAGAGAGAGAGAGAGAGAGAGTTTCGACATTGTTAACATACTTCCACCGAGAGAGAGAGATTGTGAGCCTTATAGCATTGGGCGAGATTTTACAGCGTTTATAGAGAGAGACAGTTTCGACATTGTTAACATACTTCCACAGACAGACACAGAGAGAGAGAGAGATTGTGCGCCTTATAGCATTGAGAAGCTCCTGCGACAACAAGGCGCAAGTAGTGAGAAGACTACATACTCTTGCGACAACAAAGGGCAGGTGGTGCTCTCTGATCATTGTACCAATGCTTGTTATCTGATGCTTGTTGTTGCTGTACAACTACGACAAAGAGCTTTGTAATGCTCTTCTGTTCATCTTCAACTTGCATCTCCCTCCCTCCCCCCCTCTCTCTCTCGCATGCACGCGCACCTGTACAGACGAAATGCCATAATTGCACAGTGGCGCTTCTTTGTATAGACTTGCACAACGGCGATGATGCGCACAATGGCGGTGATGCATATGAATTGGCGTTGTGATTCATATACGTTGTCACTCTGATGCATATAAGCTGGCGTAGTGGCGCTGCTAATTAAGTCGATTGTATTAAAAAAAAAAAATGGAGATTTTGCCGAGGCCTATTCCCTCGAGCTTTAGCTTTGAAATTGCAACTCTACAACAACAAAGGGCATAATATAACAACAAAGGGCATAATATTCATGGGACCTTCATTATTCCACAACAAGAGTGGTTTACATAGCTGGGACCTTCATTATTCCACAACAAGAGTGGTTTACATAGCTGGGTTAAACTCCGGTCATATCTAACGCGAGGCAAAACAAGCAATGGCACAGCCACATGATACATTCCATGTTTAACATGTCCCTTATATGTAGCAGACAAGGGTTGAACTTTTGGCCCTGCCTCAAGAAGCGAACGGCCCAACCATCCGGATAGCGGCGTGGGACAAGTCAATTGTATTGTTAAGTGGATCATGTGTATGTCCGTTTAATATGCAGACGGCTCTGGACAATCACTTAAAAAGCATTGCCTATGTTAATCATACATATATTATTCTAATCATCCACGTGGAGCATTAATCATGCGCTTTATTCAAAAGACATTACATATGTTACATAATACATGTTAATCATGATCATCTATATTTTAATATAAACAGATCATGCGTAAGTATATAAGCAGATCATGCATAAGTATATGTTGTTAGATCATGCGTAAGTATATAAGCAGATCATGCATAAGTATATGTTGTTAGATCATGCGTAAGTATATAAGCAGATCATGCATAAGTAAATGTTGTTATATACATATCATAAGCTTCATTTTTTTTGAAGATACGTATGTTAAATAAATTCAAAGCGCCTTTCAATTTTTTTAATGATTCGTATAGGAATCAAAATATATGAGTGTAGGGATCAAAGTAATGATCAGGTTCGAGTTATTTCCATGATTGAACAAGACATATATCTTAAAATACTGTTTTTAGTCTGTGTTATGAATTAATCGGGAGTGATGCACTAGAAATAGTTAGTCTTAAGGAAAGGAGTAGGTGCTTTTTCGAGTTCTGCTTTTTCTTAGCAAACCCACTCAGTTTTATCTATAATTTTGTTGTATACACTTCACATAAAAAATTGAAGATAGATAGATAGATAAATAGATAGATAGATAGATAATGAAATAGATAGGTAGGTAGATAGACATAGATAAATAGATAGATATATAAATTGGTTGATAGATAGATAATCAAATGGATAAGTAGATAGATAAACAGAGATAGATAAATGCATACACAGAAATACACAAGAGAAAGAAAGATCTATAGATAGATAGATAGATAGATAATCAAATGGATAGGTCGATAGATAAACATAGATAGATAAATGCATACTTAGAAATACACACATAAATAAAAAGAAAAAAAAAAATATATATATATATAGGTAGATAGATAGATAGATAGATAGATACATAGATAGATACATAGATAGAAAAATAGATAAATTGAAGTTATGTTTCTAGAAAGCCAATTTATTATAAATTCAACTATATTTTTGTAAAGTCAATTTTACATCATAAATAGATAGATAGATAGATAGATGCAATTATGTTCTATAAGGCCAAATTGCTACTTTCAATTTCTCCATACTTTGCTTTTGTTCGTCTCCCCAATGAAAGGCTTTCCCTTTTCCTTTAAGCTGTTCCCTCATCGGAACAACAATTTTTGCATAATTCTTAATGAATCTTCGATAGAAACCTGATAAACCTAGGAAGATCTGCAGCTCTTCCAAGTTCCTTGGATGTGGCCATTCCATAATAGCCCTTACTTTTTCAGGATCCATTTGGATTCCATCCTGGGAGACTATATGCCCAAGGTATCTAACCTCTGTTTTGAAAAATTCACACTTTGACTCCTTAGCAAAAAGTGAATTTTCCCTTAGCACTTGAAATACCTTTCTTAAGTGTTCCAAGTGCTCCTCTTCGGATGTACTATAGATCAGAATGTCATCCAAAAAGTCTACTACAAAGTGTCCTAGATAGGCCATAAAACACTATTCATGAGGTTCATGAAGGTGGAAGGAGCATTGGTGAGACCAAAAGGCATCACCAAAAACTCATAGTGCCCATATCTAGTCCTAAATGCAGTCTTAGGGACATCCACTGCCCTAATCTTGATCTGATGATATCCTGATCTAAGGTCAAGCTTGGTAAAATACCTAGCTTGATGTAACTGATCAAATAGATCTTCCAATCTAGGCATTGGAAATCTATTTTTGATAGTTATCTTATTAAGTGCTCTATAGTCTATACACTGTCTCATAGAACCATCTTTCTTTTTAACTAGGAGCATTGTCGATGCCCAAGGTGAGTTACTAGGTTTAATGAAGCCCTTATCTAAATAATCCTGCAATTGCTTCTCAACCTCCTCATGTTGAGAAACACTAAGCCTATAAGGTGGCCTACAGATAGGGTTAGTGTTAGTAACAACCTCAATGGCATGGTCAATGTCCCCTCTCTCAGGTGGTAGCCCTCTAGATAAGTCAGTGGGAAAAACATCTCTATACTCAATCATAAGATCCTTAAAACTTTTAACCACACACTCTCGCAAAAAAGAATAGTAGAAAGTCCTTTCCATATTTACATTCCTAGCATGAAAATATACATCAGATGAGCTGTCTATACAATGCTCCATATCATGACTATACAATAAAAACATCTCCTCTACATGCTGAGAATAACAAAGACTATACAACTCTAATGATGAAATGAGAGGTGCACTAGGTACATCTCTCTCTCCTTGAATACAAACTTTACTTCCATTATTTTCAAATTCAAGTGTGTTGTTTTGATAGCTACATTTAAGCGTGTCTCCCAACCCCTGTAGCCACTCTCTTCCTAACACAAGGTCTGTCCCCTCCATATTCATAATTTGGAAGTCCATATGATCTGTATATTCCTGCATCTTGACTTCCAAATTGGATACCATAGTATCCCATATCCTCTTATCTTGCCCTTGAATCATAGATACGATGTATTTATGTGCACTCGACTGCTGGGGAATCTTTAATTTCTTGAACAGAGCATAGTTTATAAAGTTATGAGTAGCAGAGTCATCTATCATGACCCGCACCCTACTCCCGTACACACTACCATGCAATTTAAGTAGGTCATGTGGTCCAAACTGCGGTGACCACAATGACTAAGTCAAACAAGTGTGCTTTATATCCTCATGCATCTCCTCCACTCCCTTGCAGCTAGAGCTGCCATGAATAGGAAGGTTTTGCACTAGGTGGACCACCTTTTTGCCTTTTTTGGGGGCCGTACTAGTCTTTGGTCCCTTCTTCTTTTGTTCCCCCTTCTTGAATGGATAGTTCCACTATGAATGGCTAGGAGACAAATGCCTAAAGCACATATTCTCTCTTTTGGACCTCTCAAACTGATCTGTAGATAACCTAGGCCCTTATGATCTTTGTTTTTTAATGAAAACTTTATTTTTCCCAAATGGTAACTTCTTCTTGAATTTAGTCATACTAAGAGGCTTGAGGGACTGATCCGTCTCCATAGGAGTGTATTGAGGACGGTTATGGTCCTCACAGATCTGTGCATACTTGATCGTCTCCTTGAACATTTTAGGCACATTCCTTCTGATTTCCCTCTTTATGGCTTTATCTAAGCCTCTAACAAACCCTCTGGTCTTCTAGGAAATCATCTAAGCCCTTAAGTTTCAAAATGATCTCTCTATAGTGGGATAAGTAGACCGTAAGAGGCCTACCTCTCTGGGTAATCCTATCCCACTCTCATCCTAATTCCTCTCCTTCTCATTCTCAGGAAGAAACTCTTTTAGAAAAAAAGTCTCAAACTGAGTCCAATCGGTAGGGATAGAGTTCGCCTCCTTAAGACTCATCCACCACTTGTAAGCACGCGTGCCGAGCGAGAGACTCACCTCTAGCACACAGTACTCTGGTGGGGTGCCCTTCAATTGATGCAAATCATGCCACTTTTGTAAAAAGATGTAGATTGCATCCTTGTTCCTATCTCGGTCATCCCCCGTAAAAATAGGTGGCTTCAAGTCTTTTAGGAGGGGAGCTTCCCTAGAGCTCTCTCCTTTGTGCTTACTAGGAAGAGAAGTATCTTTCCTAGTAAGCCTTGTAGGAATAGGAGGGGTTTCTCTTTCCTTCCTAGCTAGGAAAGAGGGGACACTAGTCTCAAGTGAGATCATTTGAGACTTTAGCTGCTGAATGAGAGATGTGATGCTACCAAGATCTCTCTCTAATTTAAGGGTTTGCTCTTTCAAGTCTATGAATTGATCATGAGTGACAAACTCATCTAAAAGTTCCATGTATACTCTTCTTGCTGAGGCTCTTTCTCTTCTAAGTTTTCTTCTACTTCGTGCCCTACTACTTCTTCCATTCTAGAATGAGGATCCTCTAGTTGCTCTTTAAATGGAGAAGTGTGTTCAACTACTTGTTTCCCTTTAGATTCCATGTTTTACTTCCCTTCCCCCGTTTGCTAACTAGAGTATGTGAAAATGAATGGAAGCAAAGATTAAATATGCAAGAAGAAGAGAAATATATCACAAGAGCCCTTTCCTATTACAAAATGAAGCTGTGGAAGCTAAATCCAAGTGATCCTTGAAGCTTTAGCTCGCTGATTTTGAATCCTCACTAGGTCCAAACAAAAAATGGAAATCTCCGATTGATCCAAGGAGGTTCTAATCACCAAAAACCAACAAGAACAATGCCAAAACCATGTAGCAATAGCCTCAACCGGGCAAACTGAGTGAAACTGAACAACTTTTGAGATTTGACAGTCCTTGCTAGTCCAAAAAATATAACCCAGCACATGTACTTCAAAGATGTAAAGCTATCCCAAGTGAAAAAAGTGAATTTGGACACTAGACGATGAAAAACTAGGATCGGAAGTGGTCGCTTAGTTCCTACTAAAGTGCTGCAGAGAGATTTTGATTGACCAAATCTCGTCCAAATCCAACATTGATGGTCTCTCGGTGAAGCTTGGGAGTATAGCTTCATAATCTGACAAAGATTTTTTAAATCGGATATCATATGAGCAAGCTATGGTGCGGAGAAGCTGGGTATGTCATGAGTAGGAAGTGGAAAAGCAAATGTTCATGGAGTAGTGACTTTGAGAGCTCAAAACTGAGAAGCTAGAGCCTTTTTGAACAAACTAATGACCCATAACCCATATCCACAACCCATATTACATGCTTGAATCATTTTCTTTTTCCAAATCTTGATCCATAGCTTGCTTTACTCCCCCCAATTCCCAAAAAAACCTTGAAAATTGGAGCAATTTACCTCCTTGTCCAGCTTTAGATCCTATCTGCGAATGGCTAAGGAGAGGAGGAAATATCCCATATAGAAGGTGCGCAGCGTAGAACTATGTCTATATAAGGGAGGCTTAATTCTCCTTTCCCTCATACAAGAGGGAGGGAAGAGGGAAAAAGGGAGAGCACTAAGCTCTCTCGCGCTCTGTTGTAATCGTCGCCTGAGCGGTCCCGCCTCTACTTGCCACCTGCACTGTGTCATCTGGGCTAGGCACACATGCGTTCCTGGCTCGGATACCAATGTGTTAAGTCCTGATGAATCCCTCCAATTTTTTGAGTCTGTTCTGATTGCATAAGTGAACGAGAAGGAGCACGGAGATCGATGCAAGGATTTTTCCGCCCAGGCACGCAATGATACTACCAATTCTCTCTCTCTCTAATTTCCATGAAATCCATTACTCATGGCCTCTCACATGAGTGCCACTTGGCACTCATGTGAGTATCCTTAGCAGGAGCGAAAATTTTTAGAAGAATTTGTGTGCTCGTATATGTATCAAATAAGAGAAGATGAAATCACTATAGCCATGGACACTTCTAATTACAAAGATTTCATTGTGCAATTATCTAGAACAACATTTATTAATATTGAAAATAAATTTGGCAGTGTGTCCGGTGGAGCATAGGTCTTAGATGAGAAAATGTCAAAAGAGCTTACACATATCTTTGGACAAATAATCAAATAGCAAAGTCATTGGCGGTGGATATCACCAGTATGCCCGGATTCATCGATAAAATTAAATTTATTGATTTACATTATTAGACTACGAAGAGAGGAAAGCGATTAAAACCGGACACGACTGAACACCTTGTGAGACACATGTAGATCCAAATACAAGAGATGCATATGTGAATATGGGAGATCAAACATCAATAAATCTTTGTTTGCTCCCATATTTCTCTATTCTTTTTGAAGATGCAGCTCTCATGGGAGAAGGACAACATGGAATGATCAACAAAGTCAAGATATCCCACCCAAGATTCAGCAATGAAGTGTTTGTGGCCAAGATATTCAAATTACATGGTGCTGACATACAAACATGCGAAAATGAAGCCATCAATGAAGCCACAATGTTATCTATTACACACAGTGGAATTATTAGGCCACTTGGTTTGGCTAGACACCATAGCAAAAGTCCATGCCTTATCTGGAATGGTGGTACATTCGACATGTGGCTAGAAATAATGAAGAAGGAATACCTAAACGTACCACGAAGCAGAGATGTGGACACAGAAGGAGAAATAACAACCGTGAAAACAAACATTTGGAAGCTGATCAATGGCCTATTACAAACAATATCATTTTTACACACTTGTAATATATCCCATAACGATCTCCATCCAGGCAACATCTTGTTGCATTTTGAAGATCAACAAGCTTACATCCGATTATGTGATTTTGGTAGAGCGACATATTTACCAAGCAAAAAAAGTTTTCCGAAGCTACCTAATCTAGAAATATCTACTATAAATGAGTGGATTTGAAAGTACTGGTGGATTGCACCCGAATGCATATCCACTAGTTCTCCATCTTTTAAGAAGAGTCAAGAGATATTTATAATTTTGATACTCCTGTTACAACTCCTGAAATACATATATTTCAATAGTTATCCCATTGATAAGAATGGGATTTGTAGGTTCAAGTGTGTTTTAGAATTAGCTTCTTACAAAGATGTATCAAAAAGAGTAGACGCACATGAACTGCTTATTCTCGCATCTAACTCAATATGGTTTAAAGATATCCATGACAAATGGATTACGACCATATTGAAAACGATATGTATTCATTTGAACTATCTGGATTAAATGAAGTGTTTACATTTGAGTTAACTGAATTATGTGGAGTAAATGAAGTGCTATCATTTGAGTTATGTGGATTAAATGTTGTGGATTCATTTAACAAATGTGAATTAAATCTTGTGGATTCATTTGAATTATGTGGAATAAATGAAGTGTTTACATTTGAGTTAAATGGATAAAATGAAGTGTAATCATTTGTAAGTGGAGTAAATGTTGTGGTATCATTTGAGTTAAGTGGATGAAATGAAGTGTAATCATTTGTATTAAGTGGAGTAAATGTTGTGGTATCATTTGAGTTAGATGGATGAAATGAAGTGTAATCATTTGTATTAAGTGGAGTAAATGTTGTGGTATCATTTGAGTTAAGTGGATGAAATGAAGTATAATCATTTGTATTAAGTGGAATAAATGTTGTGGTATCATTTGAGTTAAGTGGATGAAATAAAGTGTAATCATTTATAATATATGGATTAAATAATGTGGATTTATTTGAATTATGTGGAGTAAATGAAGTGCTATCATTTGAGTTATGTGGACTAAATGTTGTGGATTCATTTAACATACGTGAATTAAATATTGTGAATTCATTTGAATTATGTGGATTCATTTGAATTATCTTGAGATAAAATTAGTGTTTTTATTTTGTAGAAGTAAAACATGGCAAGAATGCCAAATGTGAATGATAATCTTGATCATACTGAATTTCAAAGGATTTTATCTTAGCAAAATGATCAATTTGCACAATCATGATTAGCATTTTTATTCCATCAAGATTTAGAGCCAGAGGGATTAGAAGGAGAAGCATCATCAATGAAAGAAGTAAAAAAGCTATATCCAAATTATTTTGTTCGTGATGTTCTCTTTCGGGTAACGAGACGGGCGAAAGAAATAGCACCCTTAAAGCTTTTAGACTTACAACATAAAGGATTAGCAGAAACACTACTTTGATGCTTTGTGCAAGTTGAGAGATCATTACCAAATAATAATCAAATAGCATTATATTTCATTCAAAAGCTTTTTGTACAAGATATTCTTCATCGATGTGTAGATTGGGATGATCGTCCGAAGAATGCAGGTATCGGTTTGGGTCGTCCTCAAAATCGAGCGAATTTTGTAATCAAGGAAACGAAGGTCCTCTTCCTTGAAAGCAGCCCTACATTTTTCTACTTGAAGAACATAATCTTATACATGATTTTTGATCATAAGGAGCATAATTATATAATGAAGGATTAACAAATTCCTGCATTACGAAGAACAATAGATGATCAACAAAAGAGGATTGATGATCTAGAAAATCACGTGAAAAATTTACAAATTTCTGTGGATGCTTATGAGAGCAAATATGGAAGACTCTCAGAGCCATCATCATCTTTTTATCGATTTATTGCCGATGAGTAATTGAATCAAGAAAACACTGAGTAGGCAATCTTTTTTTGTAATCAAAGACATGACTTGTATTCGATTTTGCAATTGAATATAATCATAGTATTCATAGTACATCATTTTCTTCATTTTGAATATCATCATCTATGACAGGTACCATATCATCTATTTCTTCCATGTCTGAACCATCATTATGATGTACATCTAAATCATGATCACTCCATGAATCATTTGTTAAACTTTCATGAGTTTGAAATTCTCCAAAAGTTTGTTGTGCTGCTATAGAAGTTATCTTGGTTGGAGCATGTAACAAATGCATATTACAAAACACATATACCAAATCATTAACATGTGATACACTTAAGCGATTTCTTCGTTTTGAATGAAGAAAATCATAGGCACTGCAATTATGTTCACAACTACCACTTGAAGTTGCTACTGAAAGCACTCTCATAGCTATATGTTGTAGCTCCACTGCTTCACCTCCATACTCTTTCCACCAAATAGGAGATGGATGCTTTTGAATCGCTTCAATATGCCATAGATCTCCAAAAGATCCTTCTCGATTTATATACGCTACTCTTTGGTGGAATGCATCTCGACCATCTGTACCTAGAAGTAATAACTGACATGTGGTTTTGAAGTTTTCCATGACTTCTTTGTTTGAGGCTTGACCATTGAGTTGAAATGTTGGATCCAAAATGTATGCTGTTCCATGCAAATGAGTATGCATTTGCATCCATCTCTTCTCTGCTAATGATAAAATCTGTGTTTTCTCTTGTAATGAAAATTGATTAAAGTCTTTAACTTTTGGAATAGCTTCTGACATAATCCAATAAAATTTTCCAATCACAAATTTATCAGTATTAACCATTCGTAAAAGTTCCACAAAAGGTTTAGTGATACCAACAATTTTTTCAAGATTATGCCAAAATTTTTATGATTGTATTAGACACATACATTTGGATGTTGCAACTCGATAAGAAGAATACTTCTCTAGCCATGCCTCCCATCTTCAATCAACAATCATTTCTACAAGAGCTGGCTTAACTTCTAATAATCCACTGAGCACAATGTAAGCAGTTGCAAATCATGTGGCACAAAAAATCTGAAGTGCTTTATTGGGAGATTTTGATCGGAAGAGCAAATATGAAAATTGATGCTCTCTAATAAATTTGAACACATGATTTGCATCTAATAAGCTTTGTTTAATGAAAGATAATCTACCTATATCTTTCAATAATAAATTTAATGTATGAGCTGCACATGGAACCTAAGTAATTCCTTCATACTTGTTTTGAATTGTAATTCAACACTTCAAAAATTAGAGGCATTATCTGTCACTATTGCAGTCACATTCTTCAGACCACCCACACGTAATATAGCATGTTCATATACCTTTACAAGAAAATCCAAACTTTCTCTTTAAGAGAAGTATCAATAGCTTCTAAAAACATGTTTCCTTTTGGACATATAACCATGAAATTAATCAATAGTTTCTTTTGACAACTTGTCCATCCATCCAATGCTATTATGCATCCATACATGGGTACATAATCAAGTACTGTTCGCTTTAAAATAGCTTCAATACTTTTTTTCACTTTATCTACATACTCTTGTATTTTGTTATAGGCATGGTGAAACCTTTTCGTGCAGTTGACATCAAAGCATCTTTGAAAATGGGATTACAAATATTATTGAAAGGAATCCTACATGCTAAGAATGCTTGAGTCCATTTAAGATGAAGCTTGAGACAATCTTGTTTTTCAAAAGCTACATGTATAGTATTTTGTGATTTATTACAGACAAAGCTGTTGGGGATGTAAGGGTCATGTGTCCTTACCCCCATATTCATATATATACATCATATATAGAGCATTGCCTCAAGAGAGATCATTATGTGGGTTTCGAGGCTCCCACGCATGTCCGCGCGTCGTTCCTCTCTTCTCTCTCATTCCATGTCCTCCTTCCTCCTCTTGTTCTGCACTCCAAACCCCTTCATTGGTATCAGAGCATGTTGAAGGCTAGTGTGCAAGAAGCTTCAATGGAAGCTTAGGTGAGAAGAGGTAGAAGTGCAGGTCGGCATCTTTTGACAGCTGTTCAGTATTTCGGTCATAACTCGAGCTATAAAGCTCGGATTGACGCGTTTTAAAATTCTGTGCGTAGCTAACACAGAGAGCTACAACTTCACAGAAGGGCGCAGAACCTGGTTCGGACTTCTGAAGTGCCGAAAATTCGAAAAACGCAGAGAATTGTAGAAAGCGAATCCACATTGAATAGGACAGCAGGTCGGTTTTTTTGTCATAACTTGAGTTCTACAGCTCGGAATGCGATGATTCAACTTGCTGCTCGTAGCTTGAAAAGTTAGCTACAACTTTGTAGAAGAACTCAGATTCAGATTCCCAATGCAAGGTCACCGAAATTGCAGAATACAGAGCAGTACTGTTGCAAGTGAAAGTGAAATTGACAATAGGTGCTTATTTTGAGCATATCTTGAGCTACGCACCTCCGATTGAGGTGTTCTTTATGTCGTTACGTAGCCAAGAAGCAGATCTTCAAGTTTGCTGAAGACCAAAAGTTCAGATTCAGAGGTTATCACCTCTGAAACAGCAAAACACAGAGCAGTACAGTTTTGCCCAAACAACCCTAATTGCACTTGGAGGTTGAATTTGCTTTAGAACTTCTTCGAGAGAGAATTTATGGTGTGCAAGCTCTTATTTTCAGAGCTTCAAGACATTGTACATGTATGATCATTGTGTTAGCTCCTCCATATGAGAGTAGAGCATGATCTTGTCATGTGTTTGACATGTAAGATGACATTGTGGTATACTCTTTTTGAGGTTTATGTCATCATGAGTTCGATCATGGATGTATAGTGGCATTGTGGTCTACATCTTGCTTATGCCACTTGGTTATGGATTTACTTGCCGGTTGCACATACTTTTATGAGAGTTGATTTTGGATCTTGTTTGGTACTTGTATCTTTTGTTTTCTTTGCAGGTACATGATCCAGATTGGAGCCTCAGTTACACATTCGTTTGTCATCATTATTAGCATTTGGTCATTGATTGATATGTATTTGCCAGTGTGATTCTTGGCATATGTGGATGGTGATTCCCATATGGTTATTTTGGTTCTAGAGTCCATTTTACAGAGGAGATGCTGCCGAAATTTCATCGGCTTTTATGCTAGAAAGGAGCTCTAGTGGATCTTGAAGCTTGTGCGATAGCTTTGGATCATTGTCTATCTCCATTCACTTGGACTTGGTCACAGGTTATTTGTGACAGGTTGGACCATCTTGCAGGATTTATTCTTGAGTGGGAGTTGTATTGCCATTGTATTGGCGTGTATTGCCATTAGTTTTTTGGCACATGTAGTTGCCATTATCTTCTTGATTTATATCAGTGACAGGTGGTGAAAGATTATTCATTGTTCTTTGGTGATTGGTTATCTTGTTTGATTGCTCAGTTTACAGGGGATACTCTGTCGAATTTTTCCCAGGATTCTTTCACATCTATTTGGTCTCTTTGGAGACTTGGTGAGCAGGCTTATGCTCATGGTTTTATGTGCATGCTAGATGCATGGTTATGTGACAGGTGGTTCACATGGTTTCTTCTCCAGTGAGACATATGTGATGTGAGTTATGCATATGGATATGCAGGTGTGATCCTATTTAGGATAGAGTATTGTTTCTAGTCTCTTATTACATTGCTAGTCTTGGATTGCGAGCATGGTGTCTTCTCGATTCGATGGTACTGACTTTCCGAGATGGAAAGCTCAGATGTGGCATACATTGGTTCGTGCAGGGTTACACATGTATGTGCATAGAGATGCACAGAGGCCTCGTGACATGCCCGATCACGTATGGATGGATATGGATGCATTGGCCAGCTCCACTATCCGATTACAGCTTGTGGATTCTATATATGAGTCTGTTATGTATGAGGAGACGAGTAGTGCATTATGGCAGAGACTACATGATATGTATGCGAGTCCATTGACTCATGTGAGACATAGATCACATCGACGACTTCGATGTTGGCACTGTGGTCATGAGGGCCATATTCGACGACGTTGCTTCAGGCGGATGCGACGACGACGTCAGAGATATGCACGTGATGTAGGTCAGGTAGTGATTTCAGGAGAGTCTATGGTAGTTGATTATGCCAGTGATGGTGATATCACTTTCTCCTATGGTTCATCTCATGATTCCTCTTGCTCATTAGATAGCACACATATGGCTTGGTTGCTTAATGCATTAGCCACTTTTCATGTTACTCCACATCGTGAGTGGTTTTGTCGATTCTCAGGTGAGAGTCGTGGATGTGTGCACTTGCTTGATGGTACATCATATGACATTGAGGGTGCAGGAGATATATTCCTTATGCTACCTAGTGGAGCATCACTTATACTCAGACATGTACGCTATGTGCCTTCATTCCCTATGAGCTTGATTTCAGTTAGCCAGTTACAGGAGAGCAGATATTATGCATTCCTTGGTGAGCATCATTTTCAGTTGCAGTTGGGACAGCTTATGCTTGTCAGAGGTGCTAGGATTGGGCACATGTATCCACTGCAGGTACTTCATGTGAGAGACAATCTCGTCTTAGTGGGAGTTCAGCCTTATGTGCGATGTGAGACTCGTCATGTCTCATTTTATCTACCTACAGATAGGTCTATTGACATTCATGATGCACATGTATGGCAGGATTCAGATGCTCAGATAGATGCATATGTAGAGCATGTTTTGGATGTTCATGATGCTTATGGAGAGCATGATTGTTTTGATCATATGGATGCTCTTATAGAGCACACTTTGGATGATCATTTGGATGCTTTAGAGCATGATATGGATGCTCATGCAGAGCATTATGATGATACTCGGTTAGAGTGTGATCATCAGTTTGATCTTGGTGTTGATGTTGTGCAGTCAGCTCATGTGGAGCATGATGATACACTTGGTGTGGTAGAGCACGATAGCTCTCATGATACACAGTGTATGGTAGAGCATATTAGCTCTCATGATGCACAGCTAGATACATCCTTGGTTGTGAGCATGGCTGATTTAGATGCTGAGGAGTCAGCAGTTATGCAGTCATTCTTGGATTCGCTCATGCCAGATGTTGACATAGATATGTCAGGACATGTTGGTCTTGACGATGGTGCTTTGGATGCCTTGGATAGAGGCATGGCTGACATGCTTAGGTTAGCTAGGATAGCACATGTTTCGTCAGCATTCGGGAGTCTGATGTACGAGTTGTTATGCTCGAGACCAGACATTGCAGTTGCTATTGGAGCATTTGCACTTGGAGTTGTCAGTCGTTCGATGATTGACACAGGCATAGAGCAAGTGGGAGCTTTGCAGGAACTTCATCAGTTCTTGTGTCAGTCATATATGAGCTCGGCCCTTGTTGATATGAGTCTAGAGCAGTTTGAGGTGCATGGATACACCTTGTTCGAGGCGGTTGGTGTAGGCTGATCTGGTATGGGTAGAGATCCACACTCTTCCTGTACATTATTGTATAGTCCTACATCATTCTTTGTATGTGTTACCACTTATGGTCACATTGACCCTTAAGTGGGAGATTGTTGGGGATGTAAGGGTCATGTGTCCTTACCCCCATATTCATATATATACATCATATATAGAGCATTGCCTCAAGAGAGATCATTATGTGGGTTTCGAGGCTCCCACGCATGTCCGCGCGTCGTTCCTCTCTTCTCTCTCATTCCATGTCCTCCTTCCTCCTCTTGTTCTGCACTCCAAACCCCTTCAAAAGCATGGTGACAAAGTATTAGATCCACCATTTTTACTACATTCACCAACTCCACTCTTTTTTGATGTACTTGGAGAAAATAGAGTACATGTATCTTGGTTATTCTAAAAAAGAGTTTGAGAGACTTGAGTAGAAATATCCTGATGATCCTCTACTATCATCGACGCATCTTCTCGGTCTTGCTCTACACTTGGGCTACTTCGAAAGTGTTGTGAACTACTTATGCTTTTGAATCTTTTTGATGTGATACCTTGAGATTTACATTTATTTGCATACTTGCAAAATGTACCCATATATCACTATCTGGATTAGAGCATCCTGCCACATTATTACCTGTAATAAAGAGATGCTCTTTTATTCGAGTTACATTTCCTACATAACGATGCCCATAACATTTGCATTGTATTGTGGATACTATTTTACCCTCTTGATGAACAATCACATATGGCCATTCTTTTCCCTTTCCCATAGTGCTTACGAATTGCTTTATGAAGAGTATACCTACAAAAAAAACAATATAAATCAATATCAAATAAGATATTTCGATCAACGTGAGTCAAACAATTACAATGGACTTTAATTCTCAATCGTACACCCATATACAAGTTACAATTACACATACTATTGTGAAGTAAAAATCACTGTTGAGTTAAACAATCACAATAGATTTTAATTCTCAATCATACACACATATACATTTACAGATACATATACTTACACATACTATTGTGAAATACGAATCAATATTGAGTCAAACAATCACAATATATTTTAAATTCCTGATCATATGCACATACACTTACACATACTATTGTGAAGTAAGAATCAATATTGAGTCAGACAATCACAATAGATTTTTCATTCACAATTATACACTCATATGCATACACATACTCATACACATACATACATATACTATTATGAAGTGATTCTCAATGTTGATTCAAACATAATCTACCTATATCTTTCAATAATAATTTTAATGCACCACAATAGATTTTAAATTCCTAATCTTATGCACATACACTTACACATACTATTGTGAAGTAAGAATCAATGTTGTATCAAACAATCACAATAGATTTTAAATTCCTAATCATATGCACAAATATTTACACAAACTATTGTAAAGTAAGAATCAATAGAGTCAAACAATCACAATAGATTTTTCATTCACAATTATGCACTCATATGCATACATATACTCATACACACACATACATATACTATTATGAAGTAAAAATCATTATTGAGTCAAACATAATCTACCTACATCTTTCAATAATAAATTTACTCTATCACAATAGATTTTAAATTCCTAATCATATACACATACACTTACACATATCGTCATGAAGTAAGAATCAATGTTGTATTAGACAATCACAATGGATTTTAAATTCCTATTCATATGCACATACATTTACACATACTATTGTGAAGTAAGAGTCAATATTGAGTCAAACAATCACAATAGTTTAAATTATTTAATATTTATAGCAAAAAATTATACCTTGTTCTCACTACGTCACTTTACGTTCGTAAAGAACAAAGTAGCTTTTATGAAAAATGAGTAAGAATCAATCATAATAGATTTTAAATTCACATATATATACTATTGTGAAGTAAGAATCAATGAGTCAAACAATCACAATAGTTTCAATTATTTAGTATGGTAAAAATTTATACCTTGTTCTCTCTATGAAACTTTAAGTTCATAAAGAACAAAGTAGCTTTTATGAAACAATGAGTCTAGTTCTACTGTTTTATAAAATATTATTCGATCGAAATATTTTTAGATCGAAAGCTTTTCGATCGAAAAAAGCTTTAATCCAAAAATTATTGATCGAAAGTGTTTTTGATAAAAAAGGGTCGAATTCCCGTGCAAAAACTATTCAGGTGTGTCCGAATAAGCTGACGTGTTACCGAATAATTTGGTCAAATAATAAGAGCTCACTGTAAAATTCCGTAATTATTCATGAATAAACGAATTGTCGAATAACAAATAATGCAACCTAGCTCAATAGATCTCCTACATTCAAATGTTGTTTGAGTCTTTCGACACACATCATGGTTCATCGCATACAAGCTCTCAATATCATCCTTCTTCACAACATGTAGAGGGTGCATCATCATATCGTCCTTTAGGAAAACGACCACGAGTCATATGGAATGATGCCCATACAATGACTTTGATAAAATGATTTGAAGAAGTTTATCTTCATATCAAGCAAAGAAATCTTAGGACAAAGGATTGGAATGATGTCGAGAATTCCTTCAACAAAGAAGCACTAGTGGATTTTACTAGTGATCAAGCTCAGAATCGGATTGACACATTGAAGAAAGAACACAAAAGGGAGGCCAAAAAGCAAATTATGACATGATCTATCCCAAGTTCTTGGAAATACTTTGACCTGTGTGAATGCATTTGGGATTCCACACCTAAGGTTATAGAACTTCAAGGAGCTTTTGATAGTAATTCTCATGAAATTCTTGGTAAAAAAGGCAATGATGATCCTCCAATGCAAGAGGAGACCAATATAGATATGCGTGCAAAAGATTTCAACCTTTAAGGTGATAGAGAAAAAAGAGCTCACCAATGACAAAGAAACTCTATCGATAGTACTGAAAAGATCATGATGGAATGAGTGTCATAGATGATTTGTGCACTGAAAGAAACGAATAATGCAGAAAATACAAAGCCAAGCAAGGATGCAGGAGAAAGATAATAATTTTAAGCTACAAATGGCAGAAATACAATGATCAATGTTAGAAACACAAAGATCCATGACTCTAGAAATTGTTAAAGGTATGCAATAGAATGAGAACCCTTGAGATATTTCTTTTATGATATATTATTTAGAATCATGTAGCTCTCCTATCTTATAGTTTATATGGTCTTTAATGAAAATGAATGTATGTTTTCTTTCATTCATAACATATAATGAATACCATGTATTAATGTATTGTCTTCTTACCACATGTATAATTGTGTTATAGGATAAGAGAAATGAGTTGGTGCACTCCTCTAGGGTTTTGGTTATCTTCAGTAGAGAACTTGAATGATGTATTTAATATTTCTCCTTCATATTGTTGTCACATTCGATTGTTACCATTTGTTATGATCATTTGGATGTAGATGCATTATGCAAAACTTACAACCATAGAAGAGCATCTTCATTTTTGCCACAAGAGTGGTGGGTCTTTCAAAGACAAAGTGTATTTTTTACTCGTGCATAGGGTAATTTGGTCTGAGGAATATCCAAATTGTCAATATATGTTTCAATATGCATATAGAATGTCGTACACATCATTTCATCTCTTTTTTAGATATAGTTAGACCACGTTTACCTTCTAGTCAAACCTCTCATGTTCATGATCCAATACCTCCAAAACTTGCACTAGCATGTGTTCTATGTCAGAACTATTTGGTATTGGTGCGAAAGTTTATAAGATACTAACTCGTAAAAGTTTGTTTCATAAGTATGGAATTTATCCTTCATTAGGAGAGAGATTCCAAGGTACTATTCAAGCTTTTAAAGATCTCACTAGTCTACCACATATTGCAGGTGCAATTGATGGCACACATATTAAAATACATAGCAAACCAACTGAAAAATGTTGTCCTACACAATATATGAAGAGACATGGATTCCCAAGCATTCTTTTACAGGGCATTGTGGATTCCAATTTTCTTTTAGAGTGTTGTGGTGAATGGCCCTAGTGGATTGCATATGACTCCACACAGTTCAAAGAGTGTGGTTTATACCCTAAACTAAAGGCTAGAAGCATTTTATCTGAAACTAGTATCGAAGTGTGTGGAGAGCTTGTTAAACCTTATTTATTAGGTGATTCAACATACAAGGATACAAAATTTCTTGTAAAGGCTTTCCATGCAAGAGGGGGTTTAGAAGTGAGAGAGAAAATTGCATTTGACAAACATAACTCAAAGGTAGGGTTAAAATTGAGAATGCATTTGGAATTTTAAAATCTCGATGGCGGATCCTCCTAAATTTTAAATGTCGATTTGTCTTTAGGTTATATGGTTATAAGTGCAAGTTGCCTTTTGCATAATTTTGTGCAACTTCAAGGAGAAAGTGAACCCAATGCAGAAGATGATTTTACTCAAAATTATGCAAGTATCCAATAAACTAGTGAGTTTGATGTATTTTAGTATAATAATGTATTGTGTAGTTTTATATAACTAAAAATATTTTTTTTTTTCAAGTTGGAGAGAAATGCAAAATGGAAATTCAAGTTGGAGAGAAAGAAGAACTATATCTACTCACATTGAATTTAAGAATTGCATAGATGATGATAAACAAGTAATTTATATTGGAAAGACTTTGTAGAATCAATATGAAATATAAGGACTTCATATGTTTTTCTTCTTAGTCATCCTTAATTGATGGAGTGCCTCATTTGAAAACATATAATTATTTCATAAGAAGTCTTGTAAAATTAGTTAAATTAATCAAAACATTTAATTCAAAAATATGAATTGAATATGACACATGTGCCCCTATTTTCAATCATCGAAAGTTGGGTGACCATTATGCATGTGCCCACAATTTCGATTATCGGAGTCCATCGGATCTATGTTTCATGTGCCTCTAATCTCCATTCAGTGACCCAAAAAGTGTAATCCAATCACCCAAGAAAAAAATGCATATGCCCTCCCTATCTATTAAAAAATCAAATGTATGAAACTGCCTAAAGGGCGTGAGATAGTCAAGAAATTACCCAAGTATGGGTGTGTGTTCTCATTTTCCTCTATTCTTGTCCATTTTTCTACTTTCCTTTTCCTCCTCCCTTCTCGCCTTGTTATTTGTCTTCTTATTCTTCCTCCATCCTTCTCTTCTTCATATAAACATTCATTCATACATACATACATACATACATACATTATATATATATATATATATATATATACCCACACACACATATATATATACACACACATACACACATACATATGTGTGTGTATGTGTACATTATATATATATGTGTGTATGTTTACATTATATATATATATATATATATGTACCCACACACACATACACACATACATATGTGTGTGTATGTGTACATTATATATATGTGTGTGTATGTTTACATTATATATATATATATATATATATATATATATATATATATATATATATATATATATATATATATATATATATATATATATATAATGTACACATACAAACACACACACATACATACACACAGATATGTGTGTATAATGTACACACACACACACACACACACACACACACACACACACACACATATATATATATATATATATATATATATATATATATATATATATATATATATATATATATATATATATATATATATATATATATATATATATATATATATATATATATATAAACACATGTATATGTGTGTATGTATATCCAGAAATCTCTTAAACTATGTGGACATGAATATAGATGTACTTTTGAAGCTTGAACCATGAAACAATGTTATAAATGAACGGTTAATGTATTCTTCCTGTTATAATCTCTTTGATCTTTAACACTTTGTTTCTCATGAGAGCTGCTTGTTATCATAAAATTTGACTCGAAAGGGTCTTGCATTGTCCTCTTTATTTCTTCTTTTTCTTTAGGTCTTCGATGATGCCCTCAAGAGCAGAAATCCTTTGATCCTTTTGTAGCACTTGTTTCTCAAGAAAACTACACCTCAGCACCATTGATTCGAGATGCTTATGCAGCGTGCTCTTTACATCTTCATGCTTATGTATCTGATTAACCACACGGACTTGGCACATTATATAAAAACAAACATTTGATTATCCTTTATATACAAACATCACAAAAAAGATTTGTTATGAATACTTTTTACTCAAATCACATGCACACATACATGCATGAGGTGTGTGTATATGTGTGAATGCGTGTATTTATGGAGAATATGATCCCGAGGAAGAAATATTTGAAACACATGAAGCAGACATTTTGTAGTTTAGAATTTGGAAGAAAGATTTGACACACTTGAAGTAGAAATTTTGATCTCTCTTTTAGAAAATTATAATTCAAAAAATTGGTATTAGGATCTAATAATACGAAAATTGGTACTAGGATCTACATCAGTTAGTCACTCCAAGACGTATTTATATACATTGTGAATGCATTTATATACACATGGAAAATGCTTTTTTCTCAAAATATGCAAATTTAGAATTAAATACTTAAAAAATATATTCTCTCATCACAAGATGCAAAATCAGGATAAACAAAGATCTTTTTTATCCTAAAGGTAAAACAAATCCAAACAACAAAGGAAAGAGTGGGGTACAATATAACATGAAAGAGCTATGAGCAAGAACTTATGTGCGACATCACCAAGAACTTTTTCATGAGTCAAGAAAATTCAGCATATGCGCTCTAATCAACTGAAATGATCACCTACCATGAACTAGAAAAGTTGAGGACTTGTAGGTAGAGGTAAAGCATGTATCCTTTACACTTCCATCACATCTAGGGAGGTGTTAGAAGCTTCTATAAGGCACACACACTATGGGTACCTCAATACATAGAATGAAAAGCTTGAGAAAAGAAATTACCAATGATGGAAGTCTAGAATCTCAAGTTTTCTTACTAGAAAGGGTCTTTGGGGATTGAAGTGGCATAGAAGTAAATCCATGCTTACATCGAATTACCCGAACTAAGAATCATAGGAATGCTATCAAGGAATGGGAGGAAAGGGATAGGAGAGTGATCTTTATCATATCACATTAGAAACTCTATGATATATCATATTCAATAATTTGACACATCAAAAAGATATGGGAGTGTCTAGAAAGGTTATACTCTACCTCTACAAAATCTAAGATGATATAGCTCAAGAATGAGAAAAATATCCTTAGGAAATTATCCAACCAAAGCATCGATGACTTCATCTAAAGTGCAAGGAAGTATTAGATGTATTTGGGTTAATAGGGATGGGTCACATATGATTATTATTTATTAGCCCATAATCTCAATGGCTTAGAGAGCATGATAAATGGAGGGCCTTCACAACCTCTATCTATGTTAGAGACTCCTTGCCAAATTTAAATTACTCAAGTCGCTTATGTTGTCTCAAGAGCTCAACCATGGAGTTAGCAAGTATAAAACCAACAAATATCAACTCTTCTATGCAGGCAAAGCAGGAAGATGCAAGGGCGACATAAGTGGATCAAGATGAAGAGGTAGAGGAAGCTACCAACAAGGCAACCAAGGGAGCCAAGCAAGCCAAGGTGAAGTTCAATCCTCAAGAGGATCAGGAAGAGGCAAAAGAAAGAAATTTGTAGGTAGAAACAACTACAAGTCTAATGGATGTTAGAATTGTGGGAAGCTAAGGAATCATGCCAAAGGTTTCTACCAAAAATAAGGGGGTAATAACTAGAGAGGGAGAGGTAACCATGAAAACTCATCCAATAGATCAGAGAATAAGAATTTGTTAGCCATGAAGAATAGTAATGACGTTGAAGCACACGATGGAGTATGGTACATAGATAGTGATTGTAGTACCCACATGTGAGAAAAGGGAAGAGCACTTTAGCAACCTTCAACCACCCAAGCAAAGAGGATTTGTGTCGAGAGGTGATAACATAGAGCATGATATTCAAAAAATGGGACATGTCAAACTTGAAGGCAACCACAAAGCAAGGAGCTTATAGGAGGTACTTCATGTTCCCACTATCACTAAGAATTTAATCTCTATCGGGAAAATGGTTGAAAGGTGTTATCAAGTGAAGATTGAGCACAAGGGATGCTTGATTGAAGCTCCAAGGAATGGCTATGAGCTAATAGCCAAATGGAATAAGGAAGGAAGAATGTTGACACTTGATGTAGGTAAAGCAAGTAGCAACAAAACTATGCTCATCACCTATGGGGACACGAAGATTGGAGAATTTGATATATGGCACAAGAAGTGTGGCCGCATCAACATTCAGATGCTCAAGGATATGGAAAAAGAGATATCGTTAAGAGGAATACCCAACTTCTCATTGGAGATGTTGTATGAAATTTTTTAAGCTTTCCAACTAGGCAAATCAACTTGGAATCCATCTAAGAAAAATGGTTGTGTGTCACATGCTGTTATTGATCTTGTGCACATAGATGTATGGTGAACAACGAAGAAGCCCTCCCTTCCAAGTAATAGACACTTTGTAACATTTATAGATGGCTACTCAAGGAAGTTATGGTTATAATGCATCAAAAAAAAAAATAGATGTGCTTGATATGTTGAGAAGTTTGAAATCTCAAGTGGACAAGTAATCAGGGAATTATATCAAAACCCTGGGGTTTTTAGGAGGAATAACATGTGTAAAATAGAGATAGCAAGGAGTATGCTTATTGAGATGCATGTTCCTTTATTCTATTTGGCAGATGTTATCTCTACTACAATTTACGTGATCAATAGGTAAGAGAATTTAGGAGTACATGACATGAAACTAGAGGAGGTTTAATGGAAGGAAGTCATACCTTTCATATCTCAGAAAGTTTGGATGTGTGTTTTCTACACATGTACCATAAGAAATGGGAGACAACTTAGATGTTACGACAAAAAGGTGAATGTTCATTGGATACTCTATGGATCGTAAAGGATACATGTTTTACAATCCAACCACAATAGAGCTCAACATATCTATAGATGTCATCTTTCATGAATTGAGTGATGACATAGTCCCAAAGTTATGTTGCAAGATGCGGACATTCAAGAAGCAAAAAGAAGGCATGCATCTAGGGTTCATGAGAGCTTGTATTTGGCTAAGATAGAGATCAAGATTCGGAGAAAGAAAAGATTTATTCCACCCAAGGGAGAAGAAATAAGGTCAACTGGAGCAAGGCATCTAATATCAAGGTTAATCTATGAAAAATTCATTCTAGGAATTATGCGTATATGTCTAAGGTTATCAAGGATCAAGAGCCATCCACCTATGAAAAGGAAAAGAACACAAAGGAATGGAAGGAAGCTATGGAAGAGGAGTGCAAAGAACTAGAGGACAATAACACCTAGAGTCTAGTTAAAAAGCAAGAACGAATGAAGATAATAGGAATTAAATGGGTGTATAAAGTTTTAAAAAACTTTGATGGATTAGTTGCTAATTATAAGGAAAGATTTGTGGCAAAAGGGTTTGCCCAATCATATACATGCGGGATCATGTGGCTTAAGAATTTGTTCAGGGAATTGGATGTGGAGGTCAAAAATTTCACTTTATTTGGAGACAACATTTCTAGAATCTATCTAATAAGCAACCCAATGTTTCATGCAAGGAGCAATCATAAACGTTCATTATCATTGTATTAGAGAAATGGTGTTAGCCAAAGAGGTGGATATCAAGTACATCAACAATAAGGAGCAAATTGCTAACATTATGACCAAGTTTACGGATGCAGATAAGTTGGAGAAGCTCAAAGGCAACCTCAAACTGAAGGAGATCACTGGAGACTAGCTCACTTGATCTTGAGGGGGAGTGTTAGAATTCTAGTTATCTCGAAAGCTCAAGTGTGTGAATGGGGGCTTACATTATATGCCACATCATGGTAATTCAAGGAAAGGCAATTTATGAGTTCTAACTAATTGAAATGATAAACTACATGAAGGAGAAAAGTCAAGGACTTATAAGTGATGATTGGGAATTCAAATATTCACCAAAATACATAAAATAGATATACATATGCTTCGATGTATTTTGGGCTTCTTCAATGTGATTAAAGGCTTTTCACCAATGTGATTTTGGTATAAACTACCTCCCACTAGCTTATCTCCACACATAGGCAAACATATACCTTTATTCATGTCTCATTGTATAAGACTTGAATTGTGATTCATTCAATTTCTCTCGTTTGTACGGATCATTTCTAATATATACTTATGCTTGTTTACTTCCTAAGATTTCAAGTGCAGTCAATAATAGCTCACTGGTCTATTCTTTGCATATTCTGAGTGTACAAGTGCTTGCGAGTACATACATACTCTATTTGGACACTCATTATCCTTTCTTGTGTGGGAAGTTGATGGACCTAATAGAATCTAACAGGAGTGATTAAAAGTTGTTTGCAAAGTTTAGAGGGTCTATTTTATGTGTGAAAATTCGAGGAGACTCACTTGGAGAGAGGAGAGAGAAATTGCATCTTTTTCTCACTGTGGTAGGCACCTGTGAGGTCCTAAGAAGCATACAACATATTTTCCTGCAACTTGAATTGCATATTCTCCATCAAAATTGAGTGGTCCACTGATAGTGTCATCACATGAGTAATGGTGTGATTTGCATCACTACTAATTTCAAACTTATAAGTAGATCTTATTTGTGGAATGAAGACTTTGACAGAGTTGTTAACTGTGTATCCAAGCTAAAGAAATAGAAAATTCTCAAAAAATATGCTCCATTGAAGTTATTTTCATATGTTTTTTGGTCAATGTAGGGAAGAACACTATATTTCTTGCATCTTCTAGTAGCCTATCAAAAAATTTCTACATGTAAAACAAGATCACAATGATTGGACGTACTTGTGCAAATCTATTATGCCTTCTTATACCTACGTGCCTATGATAGGCTCACAAAATTACACATAACATGTGCATGCAACTTGAGATAGTTGTTTATAAATGTATACAGAAGAAATCAAGAGAGACAAGAGACAAAAGAGAAGAGGAAGACCAATGCATGAATTTTTAAATACGATCCATAATTAGGAAATAAAAAGTATTTATAAAAGAAGCATGGGTCTCATTATCCTCAAATCTAATTTGATTGATATCTTGCAGTGCGTGTGCCTATCCAATGTACATGTGCTAGTCACATGCATTCCGTTTTTTCATGATCTTCAACATAGTAGGACATTTATCCATTAGAGTACTTGTGATAAAATCCACCACTTATAATGTGATGGCTTCAAGCTAATGAAATTGAGTTAGAAGGTTGTCTTTCGTTATTAACTTGGGTCTCACAGTGAGTAGAAATAGTTTCAGCACACTTGGCATAATTTATACTTTAGATAAGTAAGGATCAAGTAAGTCAAGATAGGTTGTCTACCTATGTATGTTCTTCTTTCATCACCATCACTTCAAAATTGAGTTCCATCAGTAAGAGAAATTGAGTTCCATCAGTTCATTACCATCACTTCAAAATTGAGTTCCATCAGTTCCATGTTGCAAGGCTTATGAACAAGTATAGGAGATCTTGATTATCAACAAAGAATTTGAATTTGTTGCCCAAGAGATAATGGTAAATTGTTTTGATTACATACACCATTCCCAATCCTTCTTGTTTTCATTCTATTTGATTTGACTATATATTAGCATATTCTATAGGAAATTCCTTAATTTTTTTCCTCCTCTGGTTGAGCTAAGATGCACAAAATTTCAAACTTGGAGGCATGTACATAGACATGGAATATTCTTCAGATTCCATCCACTTTTGTTGCTTCAAATATTTGTTTGGTCTCCTTTAGTTCTTCTCGTACTAACATCATGAAAAAGACGAGCCAAATCATACCGTTATTCATTGCAACAATCTACCATAGTAGATTATTGGGTAGCATCCAAGGTAGCATGTATATGCATCCAACGATTGGGTATAGCATCCTCTTCCATTTTTGGAACCAATACATAGGATCTATCCCTTAGTGTTCTTTTTCTACTAGAGATACTATCATCTAGTCTAAGCATGGTGAAGCGTCCCTTCCCGATAGGCATGGTTGCTCTATATATCCATAGGTGTGTGTCACCACCTATTCACAATGGCCCAATGGTGAATGTGTTGGTCATGGAAAATTCAACTTCTCGATGTATCTTGTTCCACATCGAGGAGGTACATCTGGATAAGAACCATCTCTTGTATTTCTCTTGTGACACTTATGTGTCCCTCAAGTATCTTTGATGTGAACATTTCCCTATACATGGGTTCTTTTTACTCTAGAGCTGGATAGATATTTTTTTCCCATGTAACCACATATACATGGTATATTTGTTAAAAATAAAGAAGTAAGGTCGTATATATTTTTGCAAAAAGGATTTTCTTCAAATGAAAGGAAAACACAAAAATGAAAAATGGAAGCATTTACTTCAGTAAGTAGTGGAGATCAAAAGAGAATCAATCAAAAGAGAATCAAATCCAAAAAAGCTGAACTGGAAGAGGAGTGGCTACTCAAAGTAGTGGAAGAGTTATGGAGAAGAGCTCTCAAACTCATCATGAGAGATCATGTTCATTTGGCTATAAAAGAAGCAAGGGAGGACACTCAAGAATAGAGAAAGAAGGCATGAAAGTCCCCTTGTAGCCAGTTCATTTGGTTTGAGTCATTTCGTTCTCTTCACTCTCATAGACTATGTCCAACCGCATACCAATTTCTGGGTTGTCTACGTGTGAGAGTCATATCTCTCAATATACGTATCCAATTTTAGAGTTTAAACATTCGTTGGAAAGTGTATCTTGATTAATTCCTCTATCTAGAATAGTTTTATCAATTCTTTATGTTTTGTGAGTTATTTATTTTTTAGTGAAGTCTAGTTTTCAGCTTAACTGAGTGGACAGGTAGCCTGTTTTGAGATAAAGAGTTACCAACCCAAAACTACTCCAAATTGAGTGTTTGATAGCTCATTTGAAAGCTAAAATTGTCTAGTTTGAGTGACCAAAGTTTTAAGTTCATTGCATTTTCCATTGGTACCAGTTTTCATTTGAAGGTTCAACTATTGGCAAAACTCTTAATCCTGAGAAGGTCTTCTACACTTTCCGCTACGAATAGGAGAGGAATTCTCCAACGATTGGTATCAGAGCATTGGAGTTTGAAGAGGCAAAGCATTGGAACTGAAGTGAAGCAAAGGAGAAGCTACAAATCAAGGGGGAGCTTTGTAAAGTCAAGGAAGAGTGCCACAACATACTTGAGGTAAACTTCAATCTTAGAAGTTTTCAATGGATGATTTAGGACAACAAGTTGAGAAGTTAGATAAAGACAATTTTCAGTCTTGGAGGTATACAATGACAAATTACCTTAAGGTAAAGGTTTATGGAGTCTAGTTACTAGAGATAATCCACAACCGGTGGACCTTCAAGATCCCAACATTACTCCGGCACAAAGGAGACTATTTGCTAATTGGGAAGAGAGGAATCAAAGGGTAATGTTCCTCATTTCACAAGTTATTTCTAACACTATGATTGGTCATGTGCAAAGCTTAGAAATAGCCAAGGAGGTTTGGGAAGCATTGGAGAAGGTGTATGCTACCTCAACAAGGTCTCGGAGGATGCAACTCAAGAACGAGCTCAACATCATGAGGAAAAGATTAAACCAAAGCATTAGTGAGTATACATTGAGGATCAAGGAGCTTCGAGATCAGCTAGCATCAATTGGATGCAAGATAGAAGAGGAAGACATTGTCCAAACAGCCCTCAATGGCTTGAGGAGTGAAGAAAAGTGGAAGCCCCTCATCACAAACATTCTTTATAGAGACCCTCTACCAACATTCGAAGAGATTATACCAAATCTTGTGGCTGAAGAGGTTGTTCAACAAGGAGAAGGCAACAAAGGTAAGGATAGCCATAGTCAAATGTTATATGCAGGATGAGGTAGAGGAAGGAACTCAAGAGGAGGCTCGAGAGGAAGAGGAAGAAGCTACAACAACACAAATTCTAGCCAACACAACTCGGAGGACAACAAGGACAACTCAAATGACAACACACATGGAAGAGGTTGAGGAAGAAATAGAGGAAGAGGTCGAGGTTCATACAATCCTCATAAAGGTATAACATGTTATCGTTGTGGTAAACTAGGACATTATGCAAATGATTGTTGGCAAAAGAATGGAAGGCTGAATGGAGGCAACCAAAGGAGCCAAAATAACTATGCGAGTACATCAAGTGAAGGAGACAAGCAAACCATGCTTGCCATGAAGCATGAGTACAACAACCCGAGAAGTGATGATAAAAAATGGTTCATAGATTCAGGTTGCAACAACCATATGACATGCCAAGGAGATTTATTCACAAAGCTACAAGCTCCAAGTGGAAAAGGATGTGTGGAGACCATTGATGAAACTCAACATGCAATTGAACATGTTGGAGATATCAAGCTTGGAGATGAGAAGGTATTGGCTGATGTTCTTCATGTTCCTACTATTGCAAAGAATTTGATTTCAGTAGGACAAATGGTAGAGAAAGGATATCATGTTATCTTCAATGAAAAAGGCTGCTTTATAAAGAATCCAAAAGAAGGATTCAAGGTCATTGCTCAAGGAAGGAAAGAAGGAAGGATGTTTACTTTGGACATTGAACAACCACGTGGAAAGGTGATGTATATTCAGTTTGGAAACAAGAGGATTGTTGAAATCGATTTTTGGCACAAAAGGTTTGGACATATCAACATGCCCAAGCTCAAGGACATGAGCAACCATGAAGTGGTAAAAGGTCTTCCAGGATTCAATGATGTTGGACTACATGAGTTTTGTGAAGCATGCCAACTAGGAAAGCAAACTCGACAACCATTCAAGAAGAGCAACTATGTGGCAAGGAATGTCCTCGACTTGATACACACGGATGTATGGAGACCATCACAACAACCATCGATGGCTGGTAATAGATATTTTGTCACTTTTATTGATGATCATTCAAGAAAAGTATGGATATTCTGCATAAAACAAAAATCAGACGTGTTCTCCATGTTCAAGAGATTTAAAGCACAGGTAGAAAAGGAAACAAGACGCTACATAAAGACCTTGAGGTCCGATGGAGGAGGAGAATATTTCTCCAAAGAATTTTCAGATTTTCTTTATGAAAATGGCATCAAGCGACAATCTACATGTAGGTACACACCTCAACAAAATGGAATAGCTGAAAGGAAAAATAGACATATCACAGAAGTTGCAAGATGCATGCTCAACGAGATGAAGGTGCCACTAAACTATTGGGCTAAAGCTACTAGTATGGCTGTTTATTTGATGAACAAGTGCACAAAGGCTGGAGTGCATAATCTAACTCTTGAGGAGGTTTATTCCGGTAAGAAACCTGACCTTACACATCTCAAAGTTTTTGGATGTGTGTGTTATGTTCACATCCCTCAAGAACTAAGGACAAAGATGGAGGCAAAGTCAGAAAAATGTATTTTCATTGGATATTCATCGGAGTAAAAGGGATACAGGTGCTACAATCCGATGACAAAGGAGCTACGAATCTCACGAGATGTGGTATTTGATGAGCTAAGACCATGGTTTGGAGACAAAGGGAAAGAGAAGATTGTTGAAGAAGATTGCAAAGATAATGGAGGTGCTGTCCAAGAAGAATTTCAGGAAACAAGCACTCAAATGTTAGATCCAGAAGCTTCTACATTACTTGGACAAAGCTCAACATGGAAGGGGAGACTAAAGAGTCATTCCTCATCACCAACATCACGTTATGAAAGATTTGAAGCTGAAAGTGATGCCCAAAATAGTGATTCAAATGCAAGTGAAGAAGAGTATGAAGAGGTGATTACACCAAAGGTAGGAGGTCTTTGAGAGCAAGGTATCCAATTCAAAGGCTGAGCTATGATAGTTTTATTGCGAAGCATTTTTCATATATGACACAGTGGTCAATGACAAAGAACCGAATGCATATGAAGAAGCATGTACACAAAAAGAATGGCAACAAGCTATGCAAGAAGAGATAAAAACTCTCAAGGACAATCACACATGGGAGCTAGTTCCAAAGGCTGAAGGTATGAAGATTGTTCCAAATAAATGGGTGTCTAAAATAAAGAGAAATGCTGATGGTTCTCTAGCTAGGCATAAAGCTAGACTAGTAGCAAAAGGATTCAAGCAAACTCACGACATTGACTATGAAGAGACTTTCAGCCTAGTTGCAAAGATGGGAACAATTAGAACCTTGATTGCAGTGAGTGCAACAAGGAGATGGCCATTGTACCACCTTGACATGAAAAAGGCTTTTCTCAATGGTGAACTTCAAGGAGAGGTATACATGAGTCAACCAATTGGATTTGAAGATAGAAAGCATCCAGATTTTGTTTGTAGATTGAAGAAAGTTTTGTATGGGCTGAAGCAAGCACCACATGCTTGGAATCAAAGATTGGTCGAGTACCTCACAAGGTGTGCATATAGTCCAAGTAGTGCAGATCCCTCTCTCTACATAAAGAAAGAAGAAGGCAAGTAGGTATATATTTGCATATGTGTTGATGATCTCATCATAACAGGAAGTAATGTTGTAGGAATACAAGAGATAAAAAGAAAACGCTTTCAGATATAGCTAAATGAAGACCTTAGCTCACTACTAAAAGTTATTTAAGTTATTTAGGATGAGCATATGATGAGAAATGATATTAAGAAGTTGGGGGTGTAATCCCGACTTTTTAGGAAGATGACAATGAGTAGACATAGGTTGCTTGCAAATAACTTATCTCATAATCTAGCGAACCAAATGATATGAAAATTGATATGTGACAAGTAGATACCCATGCTACCTATTCCAAGTTGAATCACATCAAATGGATGAGTATACACAGAGAACTCGACTGATCAAACTCACTGAAATGAAGACTTTGCAACAGACAACAATACATAGAGAATGACTTGCACTAAATGAATCAAATGTATATAATTCAGAAAGTATGATACAAGGGAGATGATGTAGGCTTACTCATACATATGTGAGCTTAGTGTAGGCACAATCTTGAAGCTCAATAAATCCTTCTTTGCTCCTTACAAGAGATTAAAAGTGATGTAGTTTTATAGTCATGAAGTGATTTTGAATTTTGAATCTACCCCTGAAAGGTGTTCATACCTTTTTTTGGTAATGATTGATTTGATTTTAAACACTTAGGTAATTTTGACATACAACTCATAATGCTATGAGATTCTTTCAATCAATCTATTTTACTTTTCTCTCAAGAGTAAAACTTCAAGCCTTTTACAAGAGGTGTTCATATGTGGTTTATGAATGATCAATCAACCATATGAGATAAACCTTTGATGTATGGTCAAACATCAAGGCTTGCCAAATGTACCAATAGCTCCCCCTCAAGCCTAAGATGCTTGAGTCTTCAATCCTTGAGTATTTCCTATAATCCAATCATGGATTTAAACTTGTTAAGCTTGCTTCCATCCAATGATTTGGTCATCATGTCTACACATTGCATATGTGTAGATACATAGGACAATTGTATCTCCTTGCTGACAATCTTTTCCCTAACAAAGTGATAGTGGAATTCTATATGCTTAGTCCTAGCATGAAAGAGGATTAGCAACTAAATGAAGTGAGCTCATGTTATCTCCAAATATAAATGGTGTGCCAAAATCCAACCCTAAATCTGTGTATAGGGTCTTGATCCACATTGCTTCAGTTGAGGAAAGAGCTAGAGTAGGTTGCTTCTTTGAAGTCCAAGAAATAAGCTTTGTACCTGCAAATGATAGATATCCATATGTACTTCTCCTATCATCATTTGAACTTGCCCAGTTTGCATCAGTGAATAGCTTCACATTTAAATCAGATATGTAAGGATAATATAGACCTTCATTAAGTGTTCCCTTCAAATACTTCAATATCCTTTTGGGTGCATCCATGTGAGGTTTTCTAGGAGTGTGCATAAATTGGCTAAGCACACTTACTCCATAGCAAATATCCACCATAGTTAGGGTAGCATAGTTCAAGCTTCCAACTAGACTTTGGTAGCTTGAAATGTCTTCAATTAGTTCTCCTTCATGAGCACTTAATTTTTGATTGACCTCCATGGGAGTACCTGCAACCTTAGTGTCTTGCATTTTGAACTTTGCAAGCATGCCCTTAATGTACTTCCTTTGTGTAAGGAACATTCCTTGGTCTGTGTAGACCACTTCCAATCCAAGAAAATAAATGAGCAATCCAAGATCACTTATCTTGAATTCTTCTTTCATTTGGGCTTTAATCTTCCTGATTCCATCAACATCATCACCTGTAAGAATGATGTCATAGACATACACACACAAGTATATAACTTCACATTTACTTTTGTTAATGAAAAGTGAAGAATCAGCCTTGCTGAGTTTGAATCCTTTGTCCTACAAGAATGTAACAAGTCTATGGTTCCAACCTCTAGGAGCTTGTTTTAGTCCATAGAGAGCTTTCCTAAGTTTGCATACATACTCAGGGTGTGATTCATCCATAAATCCAGGAGGTTGTGCCATATACACTTCCTCTAAAATCCAACCATTCAAGAATGCATTTTTGACATCCATCTAATAGATGCTCCAATTCCTTGAAGCAACTATACTCATGAGAACTCTGATTGTCGGCATCTTTGCCATAGGAGAGAAAGTCTCCTCATAATATATGCCTTGTGTTTGAGCAAACCTCTTAGCCACAAGCCTTGCTTTATACCTATTTATTGAACCATTTGAATTCTTTTTTACCTTATAGATTCACCTAGATCCAATGATCTTCATGGATGGCTTCTTGGGAACTAGGTTCCATGTCTTGTTTGCTTGGAGGGCTTCTATCTCTTCCTCCATTGCTTCTCTCCACTCTGATTTCTTGTTGGCTTCTTCAAATGTTGATGGCTCCTCTAAGTTGATATCCTGAGCAATATAGATTGAATGCTTAGTGACCAGAGGGGTGTCAAATCCATACCTTTCTGGCTTCTTCTTTTCCATGGTTGATCTCCTTATTGTTTGTTGAGAAGATTTTGCAATATCTCTCAACTCCTGCATCTTCTCTTTGCCTTTATTGTTCCATGCCTTGATGTTCCTCTTCGGTGTCTTCTGATCATCATCAAAATCACCTGTATCTTCATGTAGTTGATCATTTATCTTTTGTAATGATGGACAGTCCTCCTCTAGGTCATAAGGTAGCTTGACTTCTGTGCAATCATCTTCAAACCAAGAGTTGTTCTCATCAAAGAAAACATCTTTTCAACAATAAAACCTTTAGTACCTGGATTATACAACCTGTACTCTTTTTTATTTAGATCATATCCAATGAATACACATTTTTCTACCTTAGGATCCATATTAACTTTGATTTGTGATGGAACATGTGCATATGCTATGCATCCAAACTTGTATTACAATGATCAAGGCTAGGCAATCTTCCATTCCAAGCTTCATATGGTGTCATTCCATCCAATGCCTTTGATGGGAGTCTATTAATGAGATAGATAGCTATGGATACAACCTCTAGTCATAGATAACTAGGTAATTTCTTCTCATTAAGCATGGACCTTGTAGCTTCAACTATGGTCCTATTTCTTCTCTATACCACTCCATTTTGCTCTGGAGTGTACCTGGTTGTGATCTCTCTCTTGATGCCTCTATCTTGGAGATAGGCATCAAATTCATGGGAGAAGTATTCTCCCCCTCCATTTGACTTTAGCCTCTTTAATGTTTTCCCTATTTGATTTTCAACAAGAGCAAGATATTTCTTGAAACAATTGAATACTTCATCCTTGTGCTTCATGAAATATAGGATGGTCCATCTGCTACAATCATCAATAAAAGATACATATTACCTCGATCTTGAAATTGATGGTTCTTTGCTAGGTCCCCAAACATCAATGTGGACTAGCTCCAATAGGTCACCATGGATGTAACCTTGCTTCATAAAGGGTTGTCTATGTGACTTCCCAAATTGACAAGCATTGATAGATCACTATGTAATTTTTTGAGAGCATCCCAGTCCATAAATAGCAAGTTTTTGGAACCCTTCAACTCTGAAAGTTATTTGTTTTGATATAACTATTTGAGGATGATGCTCCAAGGTACATAGTGGGTCCAACATATTTGGGAAGGTGTAGAGTAGGACTTGTGCAACACCAACTCATCTTTGGAGTGTATCCAACCATCTCCTCACAGAGGTATCAGAGCCATCATCAACTCAACATGGGAGATGGATTCCCATCATCTATTGACAAATTGGATCAAAGTCATTACTCTTCTTGGTCACTTAGAATGGAAGCATATCTTCAAGCTATAAATCTCTATGGTTACATATTTGGAGATGAGTTGATGCCAATACTCAGAAGCAAAGGCCAACCTACTCAAGAAAAACAAGAAAGGTTGACAGCATGGTGCTCAAAGGATGCTTTAACAAGATCTCATATTCACAACTCAGTTTCTGATTTCTTACTTCCACACATTAGGAATGATAAGACATCACAAGAGGCATGGAATGCTCTTGAAGCATTCTTCTCTTCAAGCACTAGAGCAAGGAAGAACCAACTGTGGATGGAATTCACCACACTCAAGAAGATGCCCAAGCAAAGTGTGACTAATTATGTCACCAAAATGAAGGACCTAGCTGACCAACTTGGAAGCATTGGATAATTTATTGAAGAAGAGCAGATTGTGAGACAAGTGATCAATGGAATCAAAGCGGATGATAAATGGGAAGCATTCACCATAGCAATGGACCTATACATGGATATGCAAGTACTTGACTTCAATACTCTTATGGGGAAACTATTCACTCATGAAGCCAAGCTTATGAAAAACAATGAAAACTCAAAAAGCAACCAATTCTCTGCCTTATACACTAATAAGAATAAGAATAAGGATAGCAAAGGCAAAGGCAAAAGATCTGATGATGAAGCTAGTACCTCCCAAGCTAATTTTGTAGGAAGAGGTAGAGGTACAAGAGGAAGAGGCAGAGGAGGTAGACAAGGTAGGGGGAGATTCCAAAGCTCTTCTCCATGTGCCATATGTAGCTTGACAAACCATAAAACTGAGAATTGTTTCAGGAATTCCAAAAATCAAAGAGGAAGAGGCTTCAAGAAAGGAAGCTATGGAAGAGGAAGACCAAAAAACTTCAATGGCTACAACAACAATTACAACAATACCAATAACCAAGGAGGATATAGAGGAAGAAGAGATTACAACAATTGCACTGAAAAGCAGACACAAGAGGACTCACTTCTATTGATGAACATGACCATGAAGCAAGGTAAAGCAGATGAGCGTGTATTCTATATAGAGTTTGGTTGTTCCAATCATGTAGCAGGGAATGCAGCTCTACTATCTGACTTGGAAGATCCAAGGAATAGACATGAGGTTCAAATAGGAGATGACACTAGGCACTCAGTTGAAAAGATTGGAAATGTGAAGACTCTAGATGGAAATATGAATCTACTCAGTAAGGTATTGTATGTACCTACCATAACCAAGAACTTGATGAGTGTTGGATAAATTGTAGAGAAAGGATTGCATGTAAGGTTCACAAGGAATGGAGCATTTGTGGAAGACCCTCAATAAGGATTCAAGAGAATTGCAAAGGGAGAAAGGTCAGGTAGACTCTTTACATTAGAATTGCAGGATACTAGAAATATAGCTCTATTCAATTATGGAGGACAAACCCTATCAGAATTAGAGATGTGGCACAAAAGATTAGCTCACATTGGGGAAAGAAGTTTGAAGCAAATATGAAGGGATCAAAGTGTACTTGGCCTACCTAATATATCTATGCAACATACGATATACAAATGAGGGCTTTTAGACATAGCTAAATGAAAACCTTAACTCAGTATTAGAAGTTATTTCACTAATTTAAGAGGAGTATATGATGAGAAATGATATTAAGAAGTTGGGAGTGTAATCCTAACTTTTTAGGAATATGACAGTGAGGAGAAATAGGTTGCTTGCCGAGAACTTATCTCATAATCTAATGAACCAAATGATATGAAAATTGATATGTGACAAGTAAATAGATGATTCACATCAAATGGATGAGTATACCTAGAGAAAGTGACTGATCAAACTCATCGAAATGAAGACTTTGCAACAAACATCAGTACACAGATAATGACTTGCACTAAATGAATCAAATGTATATAATTATGAAAGTATTATACAAGGGAGATGATGTAGGCTTACTCATACATATGTGAGCTTAGTGTAGCCACAATCTTGAAGCTCAATAATGTTGGAGCAAGACAATCAGCAATGGATGATTATATGAAGCCTAGAAATGAAGAAGTGAAGAAAAGAATCAAGCTCAAAGCATGAAGTAAAGTGAAGAATCAGGAAGAAATTATCTGTACATTTATGTATACTAGCTTTGAAAAAATACTTGATGTAGTGATGAGTTCATACTCATATGTATATATATACACTCATATAGTCATGACAAAGAGAAATGAAGAATAGATGAAAGTATAGTCAATAGATTTCAAGTTCTTCTAAGAGATAAATATGTAGAGAGTTTTCTCATGAGTTAGCGATTGGTCTTTCCTATAATTCTCTCAGCCTGATCATGTGGATCAAGAAATGTTTTGTACACATCTAACTCAGAAGCTAATCAAGCTATGAACAAAGTTTGATGATCTAATTCTCTTCAGGTTGTGTGTATGACAAGTAGGAACATTCATATGTAGAAGTCTGCAAGTGAAGTTCTCAAAATCGTGCATTTTGCTGCTCAGAGATTTGCTTGGATCTCAGTGCTTAGTGTAAAGTTTTTTATGTTTGAGCATTCAAATTCTAAGTTAGAAGGTAAGGAAGATTTTTCTAAAAGCATTTAGTAAAATGGGTTAGATTCTGAGAGAAATCAACTTAAGAAGTTGACCATGTCAAAGTGGCCATATGTGGAAAGCAGTTTCTAACATAGGTTTGATCTAAGTGATCAAGATAGAAATATAATAGTTCTTTTGAAGAAGTAATGATCATTATGATTGCACAAAGGTAGTATGAACATGCGTGTATCATTTGAATGATTAAAATCAAAGTCATATGCAGAGATTGAAGTTCATTTCTGAAGTAGACTACAAAAGCTGAAGGAAACTTATACAGAGAAGTATTTCTTAATGTACATGAAAGATAATGTAAAGTTTGTGTAAAGTTTGGTTTATTCTTGATATAGAGGAGTTCTTAAATCAAGATAGATCAGAGATTTGGAGAATTAAAGGTCTTTAGTAGTGGTATCAGAGCAGAAAGGTCAAATCAAGGTGAACAAGAAGCAAGGAGAATCCCGACTATTGCATATATCAAAGATCTTGTGAATTGAAGGAGCAAAGAGTAAAGTTTGGAAGAAAACGTGAAGAAAAAAAAAGCATGAGTTCAAAGGATCAAGAAGAATTAAAGCTTCATATCAAAGGTACATTATATCACCATAAATCTTAGTAATTGCAGACACAGAAGTCAAGAGATGGGAGAAAGCTTGCAGATTGACAAGCTATATAGAGAGAACTATCGAGCATGGTCCATGAGGATGGAAGCACCTCATGAGCAAAGATTTGATATCATTTATTACAGGAGAAGAAGAAAATCGTGAGTTTAAGGATCCAATTGTTCCAACAAGAGAAGAACTTGCAGAATTGAAGAATTGGATGAAGAAAGATGCTCAAGGTAGGAGCATCATTTACATGGTTGTAAATGATTATCTTCTACCACACATTAGAGGATTAGAAAGTGCAACAAATGTACGGAATGCTTTGCAAGAACATTTCCAAAACACAACCAAATCGAGGAAGGCTTCACTATGGGCTGAATTTACAACATTCAAGAAGAAAGGTTCTCAGTCAATTTCTGATTATGTTACAAGGATGAAGGACATTGCAGATAGCTTGGGAGCAGTAGATGAAGAAATTGAAGAAGACAAGTTGGTAAGGCAAATACTTACATGTCTAGAGGAGATGAAAAGTGGAAACCTTTCATACTATCTACATAATTATCATTTGATCACTTTACTCCTGGTCTTAATCAATTGTTAGGACATATGCTAACATTTGAGCAGGACATTAAAGGAGAGAATGACAGAAGTTCAAGTCAAGCAAATGATGCAAGTAGACAAATGATGAAGAAGGATCTTCAGTGTCAAGTAAATTTCATGAAAGGGAAGATGAATTTTAGAGGTAAAGGAAGAGGAGGTAAGAACAAAGATAATGCTAAAGCTTGTTGGATTTGTGGCAGAACAAATCACTTGGCAAATGATTGTTGGTATAACAATCAAAATGGTGGAATTCATAATCAAAATTTCAGTCCTAGAGGAAGAGGAGGCAGAAATCAAAGAGTTAATTTCAGAGGAAGAGGTGGTAGGACCTCATTTGCTAGAGGAGGAGGAAGGAGTTTCCAAACTCAATCCTATAACAACACCTATTACAATTATGCTTCAGATTAGAAGGAAGACTTGACTCTTATTTTGAATGCAAGACATGAAGTAATCAATGAAGAGCAAATGGTGTTTTATATTGACTCAGGATGTAGCAATCATCTGAGTGGGAATATCTCCTTAATGACTGATATGGAAGAAAGTGAATGGACATACAGTTTAAACAGGAAACAACAACAAACACAAAGTTGAGAGCATTGGATCAATGAAGAAAAAAAGTGGAAGCACACTTCTAAGTAAGGTACTTTATGTTCCAACAATTCCTAAAAATCTAATAAGTATAGGGCAAATTGTTGAGAAGGGATATGAAGTCAGATTTACAAGTAATGGTGTTTATGTTGAAGATCCAAAAGAAGATTATTCACTCTCAAAGTCCAAGGTAATGTGGGATATCCATTGTTTACTTATGGAAGTCAAAAGATGTCTGAATTGGATCTATGGCACAAGAGATTAGGACATTTTAATGAAAGGGGAATAAAAGAGATGACAAAGAATGGTGCAGTACTTGGTCTACCAATTATTGAAGGTCAACGTATGATATACAAATGTGAGGCTTGCCAGTTAGGTAAAGCTCACAAGAAATAATACAATAAGAAAGGATATAGGTATTCAAATATGCTTGAACTGGTTCATACAGATGTGTGGGGTCCTTCAAAGGACTATAGCATAAATGGATCAAGGTATTATGTGCTATTTGTTGATGATGCAACCAGATGGATTAGTCTATATGTAATCAAGGATAAATATGAAGTGCTTGAGACATTTAAACACTATCATGCTTATGCAAAAAGAATTACAGGACAAAAGCTCAAGAGATTGAGATCAGATGGAGGGGGAGAATATTTTTCTAAAGAATTTGATGATTATATGTGGAATGCAGGTATCAAAAGAGAAGTGACTTGCAGGTACTCCCCACAACAAAATGGAGTTGCAGAAAGAAGAAATAGAACTCTTGTAGAGTTTGCAAGATCAATGATGAAGGAAAAAAGTGTCCTAATTATATGTGGGCAGAAGCAATTAATACTACAACTTATCTTGTGAATAGGTTACCTTGCAAAGCTTTGGAGGGAAGGACTCCTTATGAAGCATGGTGGGGTAAGAAACCTACTCTTGATCACTGCAAAATATTTGGATGTTTGTCATATGCTTATGTTTCATCTCAATTGAGACATGAGCTAGAACCTAAAGCAGAAAAGTATATGTTCATTGGGTATGATGATAAACAAATGGGATACAGGTTGTGGAGTCCATCCACAAAAAAAATTCTTGTTTCAAGAGATGTTACATTTGATGAGCAAAGCACATGGTTTACATGATCAAACAATGTGTGCCCAGATCTTGAAGAAATCAAAAGGAAAGGAAAGTAAAAAATGAAGAAGATATTGATGATGATGTTTGTAAAAATGAAATGCAAGAAAATTATGAAGATAGACCAAGGTTTGATCCAAAACAAAATGAAGGAGAAACTTCAAGGAGTGCAAAAATTGGAAGGTAATCAAGAGATAGAAAACAACCTATCAGGTATAGTTATGATACTTCTTTCTTGACAACCAAAGATTATGCTTACATTGTGAAGAAAGATAAAGATCCACATATGATGAAGCTAAAGGAAAGGAAAATTGGGAAAAAGCAATGCAGAAGAGTATGATGCTCTACTTGAGAATGAGACATGGGAATTGGTGCCAAGGCCAAAGAATCAGAAGGTAATTGGATGTAAGTGGGTGTATAAGACAAAGAGGTTTGCAGATGTAAAAGTGTCTAGATACAAGGCTAGACTTGTGGTCAAAGGATATGCCCAAACACATGGAGCGGACTATGATGAAACCTTTAGTCCAGTGGCTAAGATGTCTACAATCAGAACTATAATTGCAATTGCTACATGTAAAGGTTGGAAATTCACTCAATTAGATGTAAAGAATGCATTTTTAAATGGATATATTGCAGATGAAGTATACATGGAGCAACCAAAAGATTTCAAAGATTCAAATGAATCAGATTATGTTTGCAAGCTTAAGAGAGCTCTATATGGTCTAAAGCTCCAAGAGCATGGAATTATAGATTGGTCAAGTTCTTGAATGAACTTGGATATCAAGCTTCAAAAGCAAATAGTAGTTTGCTAGTGAAAGCAAATGAAGATAGATACATTTATGTGTGTATTTGTGTTGATTACATTATTTTCACAGGTAAAGATGCTCAAAGAATCAAGGAGCTCAAGAAGAAAATGGAAAAGGAGTTTAAGATAAGTGATTTGGGAAACTTGTCTTATTTTCTAGGGATGGAGATTATATACACTCAACATGGAGTGTATGTTACACAAGAAAGGTATCTGAAGAATCTTTTGATGAAGTTTAACATGGAGAATTGTAAATCCTCAACCACACCATTGGAGGTTAATCATAAACTAAGCAGATATGGAGGAGAAGAGTTCAAGGACATGAAGACATATTAGAGTTTGGTAGGTAGTTTAATATATGCTACCTTGACAAGACCAGATCTTTCATATGCAGTTGGTGTTTTATCTCGATTCATGCATTGCCCAAAGCAAACTCATTGGATTGCAGCACAAAGAGTGCTATGATATATCAAAGGGACTCTGAATGAAGGTTTGTATTATGGATTCACTTCTGATACTAGACTTAAAGTGTTTAGTGATGCAGATTGGGCAGGTAATTCGGATGATAGAAGATCCACTAATGGTTACTTCTGTTATGTTGGAGATAAGCTAAGTTCTTGGTGCTCAAAGAAGCTACATACAGTTGCATTGTCATCCACAAAGGCTGAATACAAAGGAATGGTGGAAGCTGCAAAGGAAGTAATTTGGTTGAAGACTTTATTAAAAACTCTAGGAATTGATCAGAGTGTTCCAATCATATTTGGAGACAATATGAGCTCATTATATTTAGCAGTTAATCCTCTATTTCATGCCAGAATTAAAATACATAGAAATTCAATATCATTTGTTAAGAGAAAAGGTACTTGATAAAGAAATTGAAGTCATGTATATACCAACAAAAGAGCAAGTGGCATATATGCTGACAAAGAGCTTGGATGGACCAAAGTTACAAAGGTTTAAAGAGATGGCAGGTATAATGAAGGTGCAGGCAATCACAATTTATGATTGAGGGGGAGCTTTTGGAGCAAGAAAATCATCAATGGATGATTATATGAATCCTAGAAATGAAGAAGTGAAGAAAAGACTCAAGCTCAAAGCATGAAGTAAAGTGAAGAATCAGAAGAAATGTTCTGTACATTTATATATACTAGCTTTGGAAAAATACTTCAAAAATACTTGATGTAGTGATGAGTTCATACTCATATGTATATATATACACTCATGTATAGTCGTGACAAAGAGAAATGAAGAATAGATAAAAGTATAGTCAATAGATTTCAAGTTTTTCTAAGAGATAAATGTGTAGAGAGTTTTCTCGTGAGTTAGCAATTGGTCTTCTCTAGAATTCTCTCAGCCTGATCATGTGGATCAAGAAAAATTTTGTATACATCTAACTCAAAAGCTAATCAAGGTATGACCAAAGTTTGATGATCTAATTCTCTTCAGGTTGTGTGTATGACAAGTAGGAACATTCATATGTAGAAGTCTGCAAGTGAAGTTCTCAGAATCGTGCATTTTGCTGCTCAGAGATTTGCTTGGATCTGAGTGCTCAATGTAAAGATTTTTATGTTTGAGCATTCAAACTCTTAGTTAGAAGGTAAGGAAGCTATGTCTAAAAGAATTTAGTAAAACATGTTAGATTTTGAGAGAAATCAACTTAAGAAATTTACCATGTCAAAGTCGCTATCTCTAGAAAGCAGTTTCTAACATAGGTTTGATCTAAGTGATCAAATTAGAAATCTAATAGTTCTTTTGAATAAATAATGATCATTATGATTGCACAAAGGTAGTATGAACATGTCTGTATCATTTGAATGATTAAAATCGAAGTCATATGCAAAGATTGAAGTTCATTTCTGAAGCAGACTATTAAAGCTAAAGGAAACTTCATACAGAGAAGTATTTCTTAATGTACATGAAAGATAATGTAAAGTTTGTGTAAAGTTTGTTTTATTCTTGATATAGAGGAGTTCTTAAATCAAGATAGATCAGACATTTGGAGAATTAAAGGTCTCCATCAAATAACTCCTTCTTCTCTGCTCCTTACCCGTGACTAAAAGTGATGTAGTTTTATAGTCATGAAGTGATTTTGAATTTTGAATTTTCCACCTAAAAGTGTTCCTACCTTTTTGGTAGTGATTGATTTGATTTTAACCACTCAGGTAGTTGTGACATACAAATCATAATGCTACAAGATTACTTCAATCAATCTATTTTACTTTTATCTCAAGAGTTAAATTTCAATCCTTTTACAAGAGGTGTCATATGTGGTTTATGAATGATCAATCAACCATATGAGATAAACCTTTGATGTTTGGTCAAGCATCAAGACTTGCCAAATGTACCAACATTTCTTACACATACTTCTTCTATAGCTGAAATGGAATTATGGCATGTTCATTTTGTTCATTTGAACGCTAGTAGTTTTCTTTACTTAGGATATGGTTATCGGTATACCAATACTTGAGTCCATTGAAAAGCATGTGTGTGAAGGTTATATACTTCAAAAAATGTATCATACTTCTTTTCCCAAAGATGGTGCTACACATGTCACATGAAAATTGTAACTTGTTCATAGCTATGTATGTGTCTGGGCCAAGACTCCATATTTTGGCAAGGATGTATTTTTTGTTACTTCCATTGACGATGCAACAAACCATACTTGGTTGTACCCTATGAAAACAAGAATGGTGTATTCGCTTACTTGAAGATATTTTAAGCTATGGATGAAAAAATATATGGCAATAAGCTTGACTTTTCGCATAGATTGTGGCATTGAATACGTATCACATGAATTTTTAATACTTTTCTTTGCGAAAGAGGTATTGCTCACCAATGTACACCATATAAACCTCAACAAAATAGTGTTGCAAAGTGCATGAATATAAAAATTCTTGAAATAGCATGATGTATGGTCAAAGGAAAGCATCTTCCAAATAGATTTTGAATGGAAGTAGACATGTGTGCAAACTATGTATTTTTTTTTTAAATAAAAGGAAGTTCGGCCTTAGCCTAATCTCCCGGACTTTAATTAAAATAAAGAAAAAAAGTTACAAGTGAATGGGACTAGTGCCCATGGGACCCACCAAACCCCACAATGCAGGGGAGGAGTATGGCATGCTAGAGGGCATTACAAATGAGGTGGATAAACTTATCATCACCCTCATGAGGGACCGATTTGGGTTTCAACTTGTTGTTTTCAAAAAGATAAATACAGTGATGTCTAAACGGTGGAGATCTCTTATCTCGGGAGATTCTTTTACCTAGGAGAAACAAGGATTTCTCGATTGACCATTCCTTAGGAGTTTGGCCAAAATTGACAGCACATCGCTCCCTCCAAATCGTCTAGAGGGTTTCACCTCTGATGGCATTCCATAGCCTTGATGAACAGCCGACCGCCTCACCCAACATCACCTATTGCCAGTTGATTTGGTCACGTGACACCAGATAACACGGGACTTGGGGCAGTAGAAGAACAGGTGAGCTAAATCTTCGATGCACCGATGGCAACGCTTGCACCATGGCGGCACACCATAAATTTTGTTAGCCCTTGCATTGGACCAGATACCTTTATGCAAGATCTGCCACATGAGAACAGACTTTTTGACCTCAATTAGGGGGTGCCAAATAGACATGAATTTTAGTTCCCACCGAAGTTTGGTCCAAGAAAGGCACCATCTCTTGTTAAGAGTGTGGTGAACATCTATATCCTCTTTGAAGTTGGGGGTTCTGGATAGCATCTTACCATTGCTCCATTTGAGGCCCTCCAGGCAAGGAAGATCCTGACCGCAGAGAAGGCGGGTGGTTGAGCGGTCCCATGCTAAACACCTGCTTTGAAGAAGACTCCATTCCTCAAAGGTAACTCTAAGTCTCGGATCCAATTCTTCGAACCTAATCCACTGGCTAGTCTCTTGTTTCCAGAGTTGTTTACACTGTTTGAACCCCTTGTTCCATAACCGGCTTGCAGTTTGGAGGTTCCAAGACTCCACCCCCCTAATGCCGCTGATCGGGAACCAAATAGAGTCATTTTGTCTTATCCTAGCCGCCCACTTCCACTCATCACTGATTCTGATGAACTGTTTGGCCTTGTTCCAATTCTTCCATAAGGAACAAACGAGGCTAGAGCCTTTAGGGGACACCGGGTGGGGGGAGAACAAAAGCGTGAGAATCCCTATGTCCTTCCAACCAGGATGGCCAACTAGGGTAAGGTCTTCCGTGTTTCTGAAGATCAATTTAGCCCAAGAGGACTCCCTATTGCTCCAAGCTTTGATAAGCCACTTTGCCGCCAGTTTGTCAGCCAACCCAACAATATCCAAAATTCCCAAGCCCCCTGAGTCTTTAGGGCTAGTGCAAGTTTCCCATTTGATTTTGGGAATCCCCCTCCTATTGGGGTCCCCGGTCCAAAGGAAGTTTCTGCAGATTCTTTCCACTTTGGCCAAGTCCTTCTCCTTAGGTCTCTAGCACGAGATAAAGTAAATAATTGTAGACAACATAAATGTGTTAACAACCATAGCACGCCCTGCCAAGTTGACTTGCATACCTTTCCAATGATTTAGCTTGCTATCCAGCTTGGATAGCACCGAGTTCCAGCATTGGTCCATTGAGATGTCGAACCCCATCGGAATGCCAAGGAGACGGAAGACTTGACCGCTAGGGATAACTTGACACCCCTGATCCACCAACAATTGGGGAGTAGGTCCGCTGATGGCTCTAAAAGCAGTTTTGGCATGGTTGATTTTTGAACCTGATGCCACACAAAAGGTGTCGAGGCACCACCAAAACACCTCAATGCTGTTTATATCGTTATGCACAAAGGCATTCATGTCATCAGCAAAAAATCCCGCAATCATTTGGCCATGATTTAGAGGTAGGGAAAGACCCTTGAGATTGCCAGCGTCCATGTGATGCTTTAATAGGCAACTGAGTCCATTCGAGGCGATAGCGAATAGTAATGGAGCTAGAGGGTAGCCTTGCCTAATTGATCTTTTTAAACGAATGGGCTCAGAGAGCTTACCGTTGATATTTATTCTAGTTGAAGCATTTCCAAGAAGAGTGGAAACCATCTTCGTGAACTTTTGGCTGCATCCAAGGTCTTTCAATGATTGAAGAATAAAGTCCCATTCCAATCTGTCATACGCTTTGTCGAAGTCGATCTTAATGAATACCAGATCTTGAGCAGACTCCTCAGCAAAAGCAAGGCCTTCCCAAATATCGACAATTGCTTCAAGTATGGATCTACCTTTGATAAAACCTTTCTGGTCCTCACACAGCCATGATTTTAAATGACAAGAGATTCTATTGGGGATCACTTTTGCAGTTATCTTGTATCGTGTTTGGAGCATGGTAATCGGACACCAATTTTCAATTTTGTTCTTATCTCCCCTTTTGTGGATTAACTTGATGATGCCATTATTAAGACACTCAGGGAGGGCACCGAATGAGAGAGCCTCTTGCCACACGAGACGTAGTGGGGTGGCGACCTCATGTTTGAAGGACTTGAAAAACTCATTGGTGAGGCCGTCTGGACCCGGATTTTTCCCATTGGGAAGGGCATCAATAACCTTGATAATTTCATTCTCGGAGATGTTAGCATCCAGCAGAGCAATCAAGTTCTGTGGGATTCTAGTTTGAGCAACCCTTGAGATGGTTGCCATGGAGTCATGCCTGTGGGGGGAAGGAGGAGTTGAGACCCCGAGTAGATTGGTAAAGTGCTCGACGATGATAGATCTATTCTCCACTTTTGTGCAGCATTCGGTACCATTGTTATCGACCAATAGGGGGATGGATTCCCTAGCTTGTTTCCTTTTGACGATGTTACACATCTCTTTCGATGGTTTGTCGGCCTTCCCTGCCCACCAGTCTTTGAAGAAAATTTGAAGATTTTTCCTTTGAACCTCCTCCTCTAATCTTAGTCTTCCCTTGATTTTCAAAAGACCTTGTTGGCAGTGTAACTTACCTTTGTTCACCTCTTCTTCAAGCCGTGAGAGCCTCCGGTACACCGTTTCTCTTCTTTTTTTTCAGATATCTCTTATAGCCTTTTGAGTCCTGATTAGAATTTTTCGAGTCCTTTCCACCACGCTTCTCCAACACTTAGCCAGTTCATTATAGTATGCAAAGGCTTCCGCCCACACCTCAGAAATTTGTTCGTGGATAGAGGGGAGGGAAAGCGATGTCTGACAAGCATGAAACCAAGGGGCTTTCTGGAACATGGGAATCGGTTTGAAAGAGAGAGTGATCGGGTAGTGGTTCGAGATAGTCAGGTCCGTGTGTTGGGAAATCGAAGGAATACCCCACTGAAGGATGGTGTTCTGATCAATGTAACATCTATCAAGTGTTGCTTTCCTCAAAGTGTCCCCCGATTGGAGATTTGACCAGGAGAACCCCTTCATGTCTTTCACCTTGACCAGGTCGAGATGGAGCTTGATTTTATCCCATATCTATTTCTCCTGACCGTCAATAATTTTTCCTTTGTTATTCCATCGGTTCTCAGGAAACTCAACCATGTTGAAGTCTCCACAAATCAAAACATTATGTGAAAGGGAGTCGAGGGAAGTCCAAGTATCCATTCTATCTGCTTCTCCATTAGGGGCATAAATTGAGACCACAGTGAACTGGAAAGGGAACCAGATAGAGGCAACAATCCAACAATGATTCCGACCTTCAAAAGTCGAGGTCACATTGAAAGACAAGGAGTGACTAATACTGATAGAAGCACCCCCCGTCCCCCTAGGGTGAGAAGTGGAGAACCAAAGGTGGTTTGGAGAAATGCATTTAAGTCATTTCTGGAGATCCTCTCCATCGATTTTAATCTCTTGTAAGCAAATAAAGTCAGGGCTGAAGCACATGTCTTTGAATCACTGGCCAAGAACCGCCGCTCTTGACGGGTCAGACAGACCCCTGACGTTTAGTGATGTGAATTTCATTAATGATGGTTGCCCTCTTTGAGGGGAGGGACTCGATCTTTTTTCTTCTTGTGATCTTTTTTCCTCCCAACTTCTTGACTTAGGATCCTACTCTTGAGGGGGCTCTTCCAAGGCATGCCCGAAGGTTGTTTTCCTTTAAGCTTTGACTTTTGTTGCGGTGAACTTGGAAAGCATACCGGAAGGGTAGGACCAAGAGAGGAGCTTTCGTTGTCTGGGTTGTCTTCATTGCTAGTAGTGAAGCCTTCCTCTTTACTCGTGGTGTAACCTTCTTGGTTGTCTTCTTTGCTGGTAGAGCACCCAACGGTATTATCAGTGGGGTCTTCTTCAAAGTGGTTGTCCCCTGGGAAGTCAACCTCATTAATCTCTTTTTCTAGGTTACATTATATGTTATTCGAGGGGGCAATTGTCATAGCGTTCCTTGTTGTTGATCTTCGAGGGCTAACTTTCCTCCTGCGTCTTACTTCAGTGAATCCTTCTGAATCCGTCTCAGCAACACGAGTTCCCTCTTCTTCCTCCATCGGAGGGGGAAGAGCCCGAGTGTCGTCTAGGGGGAAAGGATCCAGGGTCCCATCTGGTTTAAGCTTGTTTTTATTGGTACTTTCCTTCAGGGGGCAGTCTTTGATCCTATGACCTTGATGCCCGCATCGAAAGCACGCGTTTGGCAAATTCTTGTAAGTAACCTCTTGTGTCCAGGTCTTACCATCTCCACAGTTTCTGGAGATTTTCGAGGGAAGGACCTGGTTCAGGTCTGTTTCAACGCAGATCTGTGGATGCCATCTTACATTGAAAGAATGTTGAGCACCATCGTAGATTAACCCCCCAACACCCTCTAGTGAGGCCATCGGGCGACCGATCAGTGAGACGATTTCACGAAGAAATCCATACAGAAAGAAAGGCAGATTGGGAAGCTCCACCCAAAGCGGGTAATGAAGAGGCTTTGATCTATTCGGAACAAAGTCTGGGGTCCACTTAAAAAGGCAAAGGGTGGACCGGACCACTTGCCAGGAGCCGGCCTGCAGGGCTTGGAAAGCCATCTTTTCGTTCTTAAATACTAAGTGATTCGTCGGCAGGAATTGACATTTGCTCACAATTAGGCTGCGCGGGAACCATTCCTTGCGAAGCCAAGTTCTCACACTTTCAAGAGGGGGCCTAGGGCCAAACATTTGACCGATCAGGCAGGTTTTCATCAGTTTTTCTTGCTTTGCCACCACAGACTCCTTGCATAGAGAGACCACTGGTGGTGCGATGTCTGTTGGGATGGAATCCTTCTCAAGGGGGCACACGGACTGAGGGGGAGCCACATTGCTCAAGACAAACGAGGGAATAAGGGTCGACATCTTAATAACCAAAATCCCCCCCCCCCCCCCAAAACCACTTTGAAGTGCGAATGCGCACGAAAAAAACCTTTTAAGCTAAAACATTTTGGATGACTCCATTGGAAAAAGAATCTCACGTGCCCGCTGCCTCCATTTCCATGAGATTTAGCTTATTTTAATTTTCTAAACAAAAATTTTGTTTCGCTACAATATGCTTCAGATGATTCCCTTGAAACTCTAAGTTTAGATGGTTTCTAATTGGCATGATATATTCACTCTGCTTTGGGAATCAAAAAAGCCCACATACACGGACTTCTTCGCAGATTACACCTCTTGATGGAGATTTGATCGTTCCCAACACATGGAGCACAAGAAGATCAATGATCATTCCCAACGCATGTAGCACTAGGAGCGAAGAAGCTTCCCCCGATCTTGAGCGCAAGATTAAAAATGTTATCAAAGTCCCCAATGATTGGGGACGGTCTAAATAGAACGATGAACACTATTTTAAAGCAAAGGTTGAAAGCAAAACGAGCGCGAAGAGCTGGACCCGTGACACACTGGTACTCGACGGCGCTAAAGATGCTTTTTACCATGAAAGCGGCTAGAAACTCCGCGATAGACGGGAGATGCGGTTTGAAAAAGCACGATAGACGGGTTCCACCAGCACGACAGATGGTTTCATGCGGAGAGGCGAAATAATAAAAGCAGAGGATTGAACAAGAAAACTCCGCGAAAGGCGGGAAGAGAAAGCGCCAAACCGTCGTCCCCGCGATAGACTGGAAACTGACGGCCCCGCGATAGGTGGGCTCCCCGCAAGACCCGGGCTCCGGCGACACACGCTTCCCCGCAACACACTGGCTCCGGTGACACACCGCCGCCCGTGACACACGGCCTCCCGCGACACAGAGACTTCACCGCTTAGGCGATGGCTTCTTTGCAGAGCAGGCGACCTCCGGGAACCATGACCTCTCGTCAAACTATGTACTGAAATGTTGCCCTATAAAAAGCATTTAGATTCATTACACAATATGAGGCTTGCAATGGGCACAAGTCAATGGTTACTTATATGTGCATATTTTTTTTGTTTGGGATATGCTCTTGTGCTATCATAACAACATAAAAAACTTGATAAAAAGGCAAAGAAATGTATATTTGTTGTATGTAGATTGTAATATCCATTGACTATTGTGAGTAGAAATATGGTATTTAAAAAAAATTCAATTTATCTACTACTTGGAAATCAATGGAAAAATGTTTTTGATACACTTATGCCTTTGTTTCAAAGTGATGCCTTTGATTATGGCCATTTACACCATCCAAATGAGGTTCAAAAAGTTGAGAATTTTCAGCCGAACATGGCTAAAAATCTGCAGCCAAAGATGGATGAAAAAATCCAGCCAAACATGGCCAGAATTACCAAACTTTTAAGCAAAACATGCTTGATAAATCCTAGCCAAATATTGCTAAAAATGTCAAGACAAACATGGAAAAAACAAACTTGCAGCCAAAAATGGCTGGAAATTAGAAGGATATTCAGCCCACCGATGATGTACATTTTGCCAATGTATTACATGAGGAATGCATGTCTATCAAGGGATGCACAATCTATGCCAAAATGTTTGCAAAAAACTTTTCAAGTTAGCCAACTGAGTGCTTCTTTACTTGGTGGAACAAGATCAAGATCTCTTCATGCATCAAGTGACTTTGTGGATGTATCTCCTATTGCAACTACATGTAATGAAGAGCCACTCACTTTTGAAGATGCATATGATGATCCAAATTGGATGAGTGAAATGCAACAAAAATTGGATTCTAATCACAAAAATTATACTTGAGAGTTAGGTGAATCGCCAAAAGGTAAGAATGCCATTGTTCCTAAGTTGGTTTACAAGAGTAGGAGAAATTTTGATGGTAGCATTGATCACTACAAAGCTAGAATAGTTGCAAAACCTTATGCACAAAGAGTTGATATTGATTATGAGGATATTTTTGCACCTACTTTGTGCATGACTTCCATTCATACTATGATTGCATTCGCTACTTGTTGTGGTTGGAATGTGCATTCATTAGATGTAAAAAAAAGTTTTCTTAAATAGTGATTGTAAAGAAGAGGTTTATTTGAAGAAAGCTCGTGAATTTTCCATCAAAGGTTAAGACCATATGCTTTTCCACTTGCATAATGATTTCTATGGACTTAAGCAAGCTCCACATGCATAGTATGATAAGATACATAGGCAATTGATTGCTCTTAGTTTTACATGTAGTTTAATTGAAAGAATACTTTATGCACAAAAAGATGGGGGTGATATTATAGTGTGTTTTCTTTATGTTGATTCCATTCTCTTGATTGGATCATGTGATGAAAAAATTGGCATGCATATAGATTATTTGCAACATATGTTTGATGTCACATATCTTAGTCTTTTGGAGTATTATCTTGGCATCCAGTTTGTATCCATTGAGGTGGGATTGTTGTGCGTCAAACAAAGTATATTGAGAAACTACTTTAGCATTTTGGTTTTAGGGATTGCAAGCCTATTTCCACAATTGTGGAAATAGGATTTAGGTTTTCAATGGTATGGGTGGTAATTGGGGCACTTGCTACATAAGTGGATATTCTCAAATGAAATGATCCCGATCAGACCTATAGCATGGAACTCGCAACTAAGGAGGTCTTAATTGAGTTCTAGAAATGTTCTATTGTTGAAAATTCTCATAATAGGTTTGGCTACCATTTTTTGAGATACTAAGATAGGGGTATTCTATGTCCTTGTAGCAATATTAACACATGACACACTCGAAATGGGTGCTACAAAGGTGATTACAATATTGATTGAAATTGTTGAAATCAAATGGTTGGGATTCCTTGGACCTCAAGTTGGAATGACTAGGATCATTGTAATGCCATTCACAGAAATTGGTAGACGATGATATGTGAAGTGTTTTTGGTCCTCTGCCTCAATCAAAAAATATGGTATGTTCTAATCATCTTCAAACATGGGTAGTAGAAGTGGATCTACATACCTATACTCATGAATGTCCAAGTGGTAAGGATATATGCCCTTAGGCGGTGATAAAGCCCAAAAGGATTATTTTGAGTCTGTTGCCAGGTAAACCTCAAGAGATAATCCATCATGGATTACTTTGCTTTCTTGTGTGGTCCTTGTTAAAGATGGTAGAGTATTAGGATGAATTCTACTTTGAGTTGCTTTAGATTGGAACTTGTATTTTGTGCAACTTGGATGCTTTGTGAAGTGATTCTCTCTGGCCTATCTATGACCATGTAGTAGGCTCCCATCTTGTTGTCTCACAACTCTCCCTCTAGTCTGACCATGATGATGTTCGAGAGAGGAAGATATCTGAGTTCACCAAGTCCAACAATAGATTGTTCACAATCATCTTAGGGCTCAAATGCAATAGGCAATTACCCTAGCAACTAGAGCAACAAGATGTGTGTTTTTGCCAGTTTTTTACAAATTTTTGGCTCTTCTTTAGTTTGGAACTAACCGTAAAGGTCTTGGGAACACTTTCACTCAAATTTCTACCAAAAAATCACACTTTGCAAAGAGGCAATTGCCTTGCTAACCTAGGGCAATTGATGGTTGTTCATTGGCGTCTATTGGGTATTCTTGCACCAAATTTTGTACAGTTCTATCTTGGAACTTTGGTAGCCCTAAAAATGTCCTTGAATTTCAGTTTTGGGCACTTTGCAAGAAGGTGATTGCCATGTGAACCTACGATAATTGGTTGCAATAACTTGAGTTTTCTTAGGTCTTTTTCTTCCAATTTTTGTAGATAGACTTGTTATGACTTGACCAATTCATATCTAAACTCATTTCAATTTTGAGAACTTTGCATTGTTGACATATTTAGGTTGTGATGTGTATGAACACACGACAGTCACGACATTTTTTCCCTCTTTAGGAGGTTTTTTCCCTGGCTAGTATATACGCATATGATCCTACCAGGCCACTTATCTTTGTACATTCTCTTGGTAATACATTCAGTATTGTGTGTTGTGCTCTAAGCTTCATCTTCTTCTTTGTGTTTGCATGCTTCCATAGACCTCAAACTCCAACAATTAGTATCAGAGCAGGTTGTCGCTTCATCTAGAGCATCATCGACACCCTCCTGGCCATAGTCTCAGAATCACATAGAAATTGGTGAGCGTACTCAAGGTGATTAGGAATTCAAAATAGCCTCGTTGTGTGGTATCAAAATCATGATTTGAGCTTGTTTTGGCCTCCAAATGCACCATCATAGAACCTATGCAAGCATTTTTGTCTTTTTGTACCAAAGATATATAGCTGTTTCGATTCACAAGTATAAGCTCCTTGAAGTCTGCTACATGTTTAGCAAAACTCGATAGGGTAGTTCTATTTAGCTTTTTGATTTTTTTTTGTATTGATATTTTAGTCAGTGGCCATGGTTGAAAGTAGTGATGTGTTCCATATGTTGGCTATTGAGGATAAGTTGGATGGTACCAATTACCCATTACGGGCTTATATGATGCATCATGTATTGGTGTATTGGTTGCAAATAGACTGTGGAATATTATGCAAGGTCTTGAAAAATTCTCTATTACACCTGTAAATATAGTTACTGAAGTTGATGTAGATGGCATTGAAGATGGTGATGTTCTTCAAGTTTCTGTTCGTGTTGCGGTTCCTGTTGTACCTACTATAGAGAAACTTCATTGGGATGGCATAGATGCTCATGCACATGCATTGATAGCCTCATCTCTCAAACATGCCATTATTCCTCACATTCACTCTTGCAAAACAACAAAGGATGTTTGGGATACACTTAGCACTTTATATCAGGCAAGGAATGAGGCTCGCATTGCTTACCTTCGAAAACAATTGGCGAGTGAGCACACAAATGAAGGAGATTCCATGGAAAATTTTTAAACAAAGATCAAAGATTTGAAGGAGCAATTGATTTCTAGTGATGAATTCTTGCCTGACAATTCTCTTGTGCAGACTGTTCCGAATGGTCTTCCATATTAATATCAAGGTTTTGCTTCTACTCTTCGATTTATGATGACAAAAAGAAATCCAAGTGCCTTAACATTTGAGGAGTTAGTCTCTGTTTTGTTGCAAGAAGATCAAAGAACAGGTCCATTAAGCATATTGCAGATCAAGCTTTCCTGGCTAGTCAGAAGGGAAAAGGTAAATGGAGCTCATAAACTAGTAAGCAAAAGTTTGCTAATTTTGCACAATGAAAGAAGGATAACAAAGATGAGAAGAAAACTAAAAGCAAAAATTGTTTTGAAAACACTATAAAAGAAATGATAATGTAATAAAGAGTTTTCCAAACCTGGCTGTAAGAGAGGCAAAGAAAATAGAGGCTGGAATGGTTGTTGCAAAAGCCTCTACATCCAAATCAAAGGGTGAAAATCTTCTACAAAATGAAGAATGTGCATTTACTACTGTTTGAAGTTATGATCCATCCTCTCATGAGCATTATATGTCTGTAATAGACTCAGATGTTTGGTACTTTGATAGTGGGGCAACCAAACATATTACCTCCCAACATAGTTTCTTCACTTCACTTCAGTCTACCCCTACAAGGAATACTGTCACATGCGCTAACAACTCCTCTTATCCTATCATGGGAGTTGGTAAGATCATTTTGCCTACTACTGATATTAGTTATTTTACATTTTTAGATGCTTTATTTGTGCCAGGGATCAAGAGAAATATCTTATCAATTTCAACATTAGCCAAGATTGGCTTGGTTGTGAGATTTATTGATGACATATGTATAGTTCATGATCTATCAAACGACAACATCATTATTGCTTCTAGCATTTTATGCCATGGGCTCTATAAGCTCATAGATTGTGCAAAATCGATGAATGATTCAACATGTGTAGTTCAAGATTCTCAAGCTATGCCAGATGCAAAGCTTTGATCAACTGAATTTTGCTAGTTTGCTTTGCCTGCAAAAATATGAAATGGTGTCCTCTCTGCCCAAACTTGAGGCACCTTGTAAACATGTCTGTGAAGGATGTATTTTGGGCAAAATGCAGCATTCTTCTTTCCCAAAAGATGTTTCAATATGAGCTACTCAGAAACTATAGCTTGTTCACAGTGATGTTTGTGGTCCTATGCAAACACCTTCTTTTGGGAACTATCTTTCCTTCATGACTTTCATTGATAATTTTTCCAGGCATGCATGGGTATATCCACTGAAAGCAAAGTCTGAAGTGTTTATGTGCCTCAAAAAGTTCCTAGTTTTGATTGAAAATCTATCATCGTGTAAAATCGGCAGCCTCCATTTTGATCGGGAAGGGGAATATATGTCTTCTGACTTTAATGCATTTTTGGCTAAACTTGAGATAAAACATCAGTGTACAATGCCATATACACCTCAACAGAATGGAGTTGCTGAAAGGAAGAATAGGTGACTCAGGGAGATGGCGAGGTGTATGATCAAGAGTCGGGCCTTACCACACAATTTTTGGCTTGAGGATGTTATGTGGGTAGCATATGTACTTAACACGTGTCCCACTAAAGCACTGCAATATATCACTCCATATGAGCAAGGCATCTATTGCTCATCTGTGTGTCTTTGGTTGTCTGTCATATGCATTAGTGCCGAAATAATAATGCATGAAATTGCAAGATAAAGCAGTGAAATGTATTTTTGTTGGGTATAATTATGAAAGCAAAGGCTATCGTCTGTATCATCCATAGGTGAAACACATTTTGGTTAGCCATGATGTTGTTTTTGTGGAAGATGCAATTGAACCATTACTTTCATGCACTAAAGAGATATCAATTAACTCCTAAGATATGTATGACACTCTGCTGTGTCTTTTTACAGGTGAACTAGTGCTGGTCCAAATGAGGCATTTTCTTAGCCTTTATAGGTGCCTAAATAGTTGGTGCACACATTGCAAGATAGCAAATTAGATGCACCTCTATCATATCATACTCATTCAAGTTCTCATAATGAGTATGATATAGAGGAGGCAAAACCTATGCCTAAATGGTTGGTGTAGACATTGTGAAATAGCAATTTAGATGCACCTCTATCATATCATACTCATTCAAGCTCGCATAATGCTTGTTTTGCATCAGATTGCTATGTTACGGTTGCCTCTAGTCTTTGTGATGAGAATGAGCCTATTTCATTTGATGAAGCACAAAATTCTGAAAATTGGATGGCTTCTAAGCAATCCAAATATGATGCTATTATGAAAAATGATATCTATTCTTTATGTGACTTGCCTCCTGGCAAGAAGGCCATTGGCACTAAGTGGGTATATAAGCTGAAGCATAAGCCTGATGGAGAAGTTGACAGGTATAAGGCTAGCCTTGTTGCAAAAGGTTATTCTCAAGAAAGAGGCATTGATTTTGATGAGATCTTTGCACGTACATGTGGAATGACTACTGTTTGTAGCATCTGTGCACTTGCAGATCATCATGGTTGGAATGTATATCAATTGGACATTAAAACTACATTTTTGAATGGTGACTTGCATGAAGAAGTGTATGTTTTTCAGCCCCGTGGTTTTGTGTAGAAAGGGTACGAAAACAAATTATGTAGGTTGAAAAGGCATTATATGGTTTGGAACAAGCACCACATGTTTAGTATGAAAAGATACATGCCTACTTGATTGCATGTGGTTTTGAGAATAGTTGAACTCATATGTTAAGCGTTCAAATGATGTGCTTCTGATCATTGTTGTCTATGTTGATGACATGTTTCTCACTGGTCCTAATGAGAAGCATATTGCTGATTTCAAGGCTGATTTGCATGCTTCATTTGAGATGTCAAATTTGGGGCATTTGCATCATTATTTGGGCATCTAGTTTATGCAATTTGATGACAGACTAGCTTTGTGTCAAAAAAAATATATTGATGCATTATTGCAACATTTTGGCCTTGGAGACTGCAAGCTTATTGCCACTGCTCTTCCATTCGGAGTCTCGTGACAACTTGAGCTTTGCTTGGCCTCTTATTACATTGGAGAAGAGTAGAAAATGGCCACTATTCCTTACCTTAATAATATTGCATCCTCTAATATATGGATTCAGACATGTGTTGTGCAACAATAAAGATTATGGATCACAAAGGGAAGTCAGTAGCCACAAACACAGCTTAGCAAACTACTTCAAGTACATGGATTAGTAGAATCTATTGCCCTTGCTGTTGACCTTAGCTTTTCCTATTGAGATTGCATGAACTTTAAAACTGGAAAAAGAACAGGCGGAGGCCCTGTGGAAGGAGGGAAATAACAGGGAGTTTTTATGCAAAATGGTTGAATCTTCATGATGCTTGAGATGCATTTGATGTTGTTCTCTGTCAGTAGGCTGTTGAATGCTTGATTTATGTATGCATTACTCGGCCAAATATTTAGTTTGTTGTCTCACAGATGAGTAGGTTTATGCATTGCCCAGGTGTTAAGCATTGGCAGGCGATTAAGTGCATCTTGGATTTTTTTATCCCAAGGGGGATCACTACTACCATATTAACATGCTTTTTTTTTACTTTGATTGAGCTGGTTGCTATGACATTCGTGTGTCCAGCAGTGGTTTTTGCTTCATCATTCATAACTCATGCATATATTGGTTGAGCAAGAAGTAGCCTATTGTGGCCACTCCTAGTTGTGAGGTTGAGTATAGGGAAGCTTCCACAATGACTATTGAGTGTGTGGCTCAAATGCCTTATGGCTGATTTGGGTGTTGGTTAGTCTTCTGCCACCACCAACTTCACTGATAGTGAGAGTGCATTGGAAATTGCGAGGAACCCTATGTTCCATGATCATACTAAGCATATTGAGGTGCACTATCATTGTGTTGGGGAGAGGTTCTCTGCAAGAGAGATTAGTTTGGCATATATGCCCACACAGGAGAACATCATAGACCTTTTCACAAAGGCTCTGCCTAGGGAGAAGTTTGAAGCTTTTTGCAAAGCTTTGGGCTTACTTTTGCAGATTGATTCCACATAGCTTGGCACTTCCTTATACATGACTGTTAGCTCCTTCTTTACCGCATCACTCCAAGGGGTGATTTGTTGATAGATTTAGGTTGTGATGTGTGTGAACACACTAGGACTATCAGGGCACTTTTTCCCTCTTTAAGAGGGTTTCCCCTAGCTTGTATGTATGCATATAACCCTAAAGGGTCAGTTATCTTTGTACACTCTCTTGGTAATACATTCAGTATTGTGTGTTGTGCTCCAAGCTTGTTCTTCTTCCTTGTACTGTTTACGTGCTTGCATAGACCTCAAACTCCAACGTGCATGACAACAATTGCTCTATAGAATGCATTCTTCTCAGACCATCAAGACTATGTAAGCTTTCTTAAATGCAATTCCCAGTCCCAAGGAGATGTCTACTAAGAGCTTTCCTCTGATCTAGTGAGACATGACGCCATGAATGATGAATCCTTTTCTCCCTGGCCATAGAAGAAGAGTGCTCAAAGGGAAGTCATTTCTATCGTCCCATACCAATGGAACCTTCTTCCAATTCATGGTGTCATACCTACACTAAACCAAATATATATTCCTTATATGTGCAATGAAATATGTAGGTGGACTCTAATGATTCCCATATCCTAAAATTATGTCGGTGGACTCAAATGAGTCCATGTTCTCGAACTAGTTGGTTTGGTTCTAGTCAACATGTGACAATGGACATCCCTTTCTTATTCCAAGCTAACTTGTTCCTTGATTAATGTATCTCCCGTGTCTGTATGCAACTTCCCATAACATATAGGATTGCTTGTGCACATTCCTAATGACGAAGGTATAACTTCTTCCCCTTAGCAATCCTATGGTCTAAATCCATAATGATTATGTGTAGGGATCCTATTACTACTGAAGTTGCCTTATCTATAAGTCTCTGATGGTCCTAAGCCAATCAAGTACATGCGTACAAGCATGTTGAAACCTTAGTGATGTTTGCAGAGAAGGCACCTTACCATGCCATGACATTCTTACCTAGAGGTAAGTGCGTATATAACGCCATGAGGTGGGAAAAATTTTGACAGTATTTCCCCAAGGAAATGGAGTCCCAAAAAATTTTAACCGCAAACTCAATAGCACACAGGCCATCCAACAACATAGGGCTTGGCAAGCCCATGGCATGCACACTATATACTCATACATGGACTCCAAAACTTGCAAAAACACAAAAGCAAATGCTAGCAAGAATCTCTTTGTTGCATAACCATGTAGTTCCTGCAACCATCTTTCCTACAAACAATAAAAAAAGTGTACTCCTAGCAAGTTGATCCATACTTTCATAATCAAAACAATGATCAACTTTGATGTATGCATTCCAATCCATGCATGTACATATGAAACATGCCATAACATAAAGTAAAATGCCTAAAAATATAAACCATACATCCCTAAATGGTTTGACATCAAAATTTCATGCATCCAATCCTTTTCAATGAACCTCGAGACCTCTGCATCTTCATCTTTAGATCCTAACATAAACTATGAAGTTTCTAAAAACATCAGATCACTTCCCAAAACATAAAGCATGATCAGATGATTACCAAAATAATGCAAATTTACCCAAAAAAAATGCATTTATAATCCCTCTTTAGACCTACAAAGACCTTTTTAGGAGTTGAAGTACTCTCCAAGTGTGACATGCCAAATTAGTGGACTGATGGAGGGGTTGGAAAAAGTGTGAAAATATGATTTTTGGAGTGCCCAAAAGCATTCTTCCATCAAGCAAATGCTAAAATTCTCTCTATAACGTCTGACAGTATTATATAAAGATGCTTGGGCCTATTTTCATTTTTTCAAATCCTCTCTTCGAGCATGTTAATTTGATCCCCAAAAGAGGTCTAAATCAAGATTTTTACTTTCATGCTAAAACTTAAATGGGAGATTTTATCAAGCTATTAATATACTCTTAATGCAGATTTTTCTTGAATTTTCTCATTCTCCATGGTAATGTATACACTATACTTCATGTATGTATGTAGTAATCCATGGGAAGCCTCTTAATTAGTCTCTTTTCTTGCTCCCAAAAGTGGAGTTTGGCTAAAACTAGCACCTGATTTTTTTTCCAAAAAAGTACGGAAAGGGGATTTGAGGAAGTAAAATTCCTCCTTAAATTATTATTTTGATGAATCTAATGATTCTATTATGAATTCCATATACCATACTCTCAATATATATACGTTTTCCCATCCATCCATGGCTAGTACACCTCTTTTTCCCTCTTCCAAAATGAAAATTTCTTAGATTCAGGTGTTGAAATTTTTTCTCAAACAGTGATGGAAGGAGGTTTTGTGGAGCTTCAAACTCCCATCATACTGAGCCAATCTTTGAATTTCTTAATTGTATATGAAAGTTCATACACTATACCATGTGTGTGCATCATCATTTTTTCCATAAATCTATGAAAAACCTTGCTTCATTTCCCTTTCCCAAAAATGGCTACTTATCAAACATAGCACTTATAAATTATGTAGAAATCATAAATTTTGGAGACACCCTAAACTTGGCCTTCTTGTATTTTGAGGGAATCCTTTTCTCCAAATGAGAGTATATACCTCATAGAGTCTCCATTGATTTGATTTCTCTCCAAGATCGTGACCCCCTAATGCTTCGTTATCATTCTCAAAAATGAAAATTCTTACAAAAATTCAAAAACACTCAAACCTGGAAGTTGAAGGCATAACTTCTTCTAACTGAAGCCTCAAGGATGCGAGCAAAGAGCAATCCTTCTATGTGTCCAGTTACTTCTTCCAACAGCTTGGGGTCCATCGATCCTTCCTCTTTCATCTTCCAAAAAGGTGTTCCGTTGAGAAAGCTCAACACATTCAATACCTGAAGACTCCCCATATGAAACATGGTAATATTTTGCACATATCATGCTTCAAAGGCGAGGTTTCCTATTCGAATTCTATTATTGGATGATAAAGATTTTGAGGTCGAATTCTCCTTGCTCATGTCTCTTTTCTTTTCATGTTTTATCCTCTATGTACATAGTAGAACTCCACCTTCTCCTCACAAAATTTCTAGGTAGTTCCTTTGAGACCTTGAGCGGATGTGGACAACACTGATAGAGGTGTTTCATGGGGTTCCCTTGGGATTTTTGCTCCTCTGAGAGGCTCATGATCTCTTCCTTCTTCAACTTTATAGGTTGCTTGTATCTATGTAGCACGAATTCAAAGAAGAACTCAACAAATGGTAGTGGGCAACGTGGATAGCCTATCGCCTTCTCCATTGTGAGGTCATGGGTTCAAAACCTTTGCCTCCCACCAGCTACAAATGCATGAAAATAGCTAGGATACCTGCTCTGATACCAATGTTACCTTCTTTTGTTAGCGCCTATAGTCGTGAACCATCGCTATAGCTCACGAACTCCAACATTGATCCAATAACACACAGAGATCATGTTCCTTTGTCCTCCTAGCCACGTTCGAGCTTCTTCTTACGTGAGTCTCTCATAAGAGACTCCTTTTGCCACTCCACCGTATATGTGTGTACTCCCATATGATGCCATGTGGCATCCTTCTCAAAAGGAGTTTCACACTCAATAAGAATATCATGTGACAATGTCATTGTTGCTCAATATGCTTCTATGCCATAGAGTTTGTACATATACAACATATATTATCAATAGATCTATTCGATGCACGCAATCACATCAAACCTGCTACAAACGGACATTGAAACATATTTTTATTCTAAGAACTATAAGAAAATGATGTAACACTTTTATGAGTATAAATTATCTGAGTGAATCTTGTTTGATCATTTTTATCTACATTGGCTCGACCTCCTAGTTTTGAAGATGCATCATGTCATAAATATGTATGTAGGTTAAGAAGAGCTTTGTATAGTTTGAAGCAAGCCTGTAGGGCTTGGAGTCACATATTAGTTACCTACTTGCAGGATAAGGGATTCAATGTGAGCAAAGCAGATCCCTCCCTCTTCATCAAGGGGAACCAATGAAAAGACATATAACAATGTGTATATCTTGATGATATTATAATAACAGGTAATGATGTTGAAGGAATTAGGAAGATCAAGCTTCAGATTAAAGAGGAGTTCAAAATCAGTGATCTCGGTCTACACACATACTTCCTAGGATTGGAACTAGTATATACAGAAAAAGTTATGCACCTTACTCAAAGGAAATACATCAAAGACATGCTTGTTAATTTCAAAATGGAGAATTCAAAGGTTTCAAGTACTCCTATGGAGATGAACTTCAAATTTACTCACGAAGGTGAGAAAATTGAAGTTGTAACCAGCTATCAAAGTCTAGTTGGTAGTTTGAATTATACTACATTAACTAGAGTGGATATTTGCTATGAAGTAAATGTCTTAAGCCAGTTCATGCATACTCAAAGGAAACCTCACATGGAAGAAGCCAAAAGAATCCTCAAATATCTGAAGGGGATTATTAATGAAGGTTTGTACTATCCTTACACATCTAATCTAGACATCAAACTATTCTCTAATGCACATTGGGTGGGCTCTCAAGAGGATAGGAGAAGCACATTTGTGTACCTTACCTTTGCAAGTACAATATTGATTTCATGGTCCTCAAAGAAGCAACCAACTATTGCATTCTCATCAACAGAGGCTGAATATAGAGGACTTGCAAATGCAACTCAAGAAGCAATGTGGATTAAGACCCTATACTCTAATTTAGGTCTTAAGTCATCTACTCCTTATATCTTTGGGGATAATGTTAGTTCATTGCATCTTGTTGCTAACCCAATCTATCATGCCAGTACTAAACACATAGAAGTGCATTACCATTATGTTAGTGAAAATATTACGAGTAAGGAGATAGAATTATCATATGTGTAACCTCATCAATAATGTGCATATATGATGACAAATGCATTGGATGGAATCAAGCTAAACATGTTCAAATCAATGATTGAATTGCAAGAGATTTTGAAGGATTAAAGACTCAAGCTTCTTGGGCTTGAGAGGGAGTTGTTGGTGCAATAAGCAAGCCTAAGAGCTTTGCCTTACCTCATGGAATATCCTCACATAGATAATATGGTCGTATGAACACATGTTTGTAAAACTTCCAAGAGTAAAACTCATGTACTTATCTTGGTCAGTTGTAAAAGCTAAAAGTAAAAGAGGAACCTTGTAGATTGAAGTTGGGAATCAAATTTAAATCATCCCTAAAGTCTAATATCAATTTTAGGTGAATGACTCATCATATTCAAATTAGAATTTATGTATAAATACACCCACTTCTTAGTTGCAGGACATGTAGCTTGTTCCTCAAAGATTGAGCTGAGTTCTCTAGCATACATTGTGCTTAATTCATGTAGGAGTAGTCCTCTACAGGTCCCTTGTATGATATGTGTAATATCAATACACATTATGATTCATATATATTGATTACTCACTCTTAGTGTGCTGCTACAATACCTTGAGGTACACAATGAACTTGATTGATCTATTTCTCTCTGTGTGAGTATCCATTTTCGGTACTTTCACTTGGATCACTTAGATAAAAGTGTTGTATATCTAGATATGAAGTTTTATTTCATTGGATCAATATATCTTGAATTATGAATGTTTGAAGTTGATTGTTACTACACTTCATTCTGTTCTTGAGACATCAAGGTGAATCCCCAAATTTGCTAAACTCATTTCTCTCTATATGGTCCAACCAAATACATCAAATAACTTGCTTTCGTTAGCTATACACTTCAATTAAATGTGTGCATTCATACCAAGTTGCAAGCTCTGAGAATTTTTTCTATGACCTTCACTTCCAAAAATAGAAGGATTCTTCAAATCTTGTGAAGTGCAAGGCATCTGTCTTGATGTAATCATTTGGCAATGATGTTCCAAAGGACTTGGTGACTCTTTATGCATATTTGGGAAGCTAAGAAAGTACATTAAGCATCCCTAAAGTTATATTGGCCAGTGTAGAGAAGGTTTGTTGCAACACCTACTCATCTCTGCATATATCCCATCGCCTCCTCACACAAAGAGGAGTAAGTTGTACATTTTACCTTTTTTCTTTTGCCAAAGGGCAGAGAATGATAGACATAGATGAGATGCAAGCAATAAAAGTGCTTTAGGAGGTGAGAGGGGCAAAATGGAGCTCAAACAAGCCAAAAAGTGCAAAAAAAGGCAAGATTTATTCTTCCGGTAGATAATGTGATAGGTGATTTACCCATTTTCAGGTTTTTAGGAAGGAATTCCATCAGTTTGATGGGATTGTATAGATCCATGCACTGAGGATGGTTGGTAGAGATAGCTCTTTAGTTTGGATACACATGTATTTATGGTATCATGTCATATCATTGTTGATCATTTTAGTAGAGGGCTTGACCCTTATAAGCTATTTTCTCCACCTTCACTTCATACACCTTCATTATTTATGGGAGATTTGTTCTCCATCTTCATAGGAATGTAACGAGGGATTATGCATTAGTTATGGAAGAGAGGAAAAATGAATTCATAATTTTCTCTTTTAAGGAAAAGAGAAAGAGGAAGTTAGCCCAGACGAGTGATCTCACTCTACCTTAGAGATCTCAATTCAGCTCCTATTCTTTGAAAGAGATAAAAGGAAAGGAAAATATGGTTTCTTCATAGGAGAAGAATAGAGGTGTTTAGAAAACATCTTTTAGTCTGTATTTCACAAGGAGTTCATTTACTCTACTTTTCAACGTAATTTTACTTCACATGGGAGATTTTGATTCTCCACTATTTTGGAAGGAAAAGTATACAAAACTTATATACATGTTCTTAGTTATGGATTAGTCGAGCAAATGGATTCAATAGAATCTCTTTCAAAGGGAAAGGGAAAGTGGAATAGATTCCACTATTAGAGCTCTTTTCCTTAGATGAGATTAGAGAGAGAGTTTCACTTCCTCTGGATCAGATTGTCTAGATAGGAGTGGCACTCTTTTATCAAAGACAAGAGGGAGATCAGCTAATCATGATGGTTAGATTGATTCTCACTTAGAGACTCTTGAGAGAAGTAATTATGTTTATTTCCAGTGATGTTTGTTGACTAGATGAGATGATCTGGTTATTGACATTAGTGAGACTAGGAGTAGATTGATGATACCTCTCTTTGGAGTTTCTAGAAGATAGGGATATATCTAACCTATTGGGGTACCAAACTCGTAGTTGGTGTTACATCATGAGCATGATGTGTAAACATCAATTAGGAGGATGGGTACTTAGGGATTATCTAAATCTCAAAGGGAATGTGTATTGCATTCATATGTCAAACTACATGGAAGAGAATATTTTACAGTTTGCACTAGTGCCTATAAATGCTCTTCCGAGGAGATTGCATTTTGCTACCAAGATATTCATATATATGAGCTAGGATGATGGATTGGCATAGTCACAATGTAGTTTAGAGTAAACTATTACTTGTGAGCACACTCAAGGTTAGGAAGATCTAGAGTGGCATGAGGGCAAATCCATCATTTAGTTCTAGTTGGGTTTGGATTCATTTTTTGTGGGACTTTGCTCTATATTTTAGCATATTCTATGGTTTATTATCCTCATTATGGTACAATCAAGCTTATAAGCTTGGCACTTTACACTTTCTTCTTATGTTATTACTCCAAAGAGTATACATCATATGGATTTAGGTCATTTGGATGATGTTGTATGTCATGCGAGTGATAGTTTGGAAGTGCAGTGTACATGGGAGATAGTACGCACCACTTACAAAGTTTCCCACCTTTGAGATGATCTCATATGAGACTTCTTAAGGTGAAGGATATGGGGAAACAACACACAGATATGACCATGTACATAGAGCACATGGGCTTCAGGGGAGTCCAAGCATTTACTTCTATCATTACAAACATTTCATTTACATTTTTGAGGATGAAAACGTTTTTAAGGGGAATGAAATGCCACATGATATTCTTATTGAGTGTGAAACTCCTTTTGAGAAGGATGCCACATGGCATCATATGGGAGTACACTCATATATGGTAGAGGGGGCAAAAGGAGTCTCTTACGAGAGACTCACATAAGAAGAAGCTCAGGCAGCGCTAGGAGAACAAAGGAACACGATCTCTGTGTGTTATTGGGTCAATGTTGGAGTTCATGAGCTGTAGCAATGGTTCATGACTGTATGTGCTAACAAAAGAAAGTAATAGACCTCAATAAAAAATCGAGCCTCAAAATTTACGATTGGGTTTAGTTATAAATTGAGTGAATCCTTGTGGATTAAATAGTTCTTAATGGAGTACATGGCATTTGTGCTTAGTGCATAACAATCAACATAGATATCAAGAGAGGATATTTGATGTTGTTATTGATTGTACCAAGAAAATAGAAATTGAAGAATATGGATGTTTACTTAGCACTTTTGATTGAGGAGATTCAAGAATTATGGAAAGGAATTGATGTAGTGGATGCAGCACAAGTTCCTTAACAAAGAGAAATTAAAATACAAATAAATTTATCTAAATCATGCATGATTGAATAAAATATAATGAATGTTCAAGATTAATACATACACACACACATATATGTATCTAGCAAGGAATTGAACTCACAACCTCTTGGTTAGGAATGTGATGGGCTAACCACTTGCCCCAAAAGCCATGGTTGAGGATTACTTCCTAATCCTCTCTCTTAGGGTGTAGTTCAACCATCTCCTACCTATCACTTTATTACATTCTTTCCCCCTTGCTCAATCATTGTCCTCAATGATCTGCCCATGTATCCCTCTGGCCTCGGTGATCAGCCCCTTGAACTCCCTAGGTGCCCTTGAATTGATGTCCCTCAACCTCGCATACTTTCTTGAACCTTGTTCGCAATCTTGGTCTCTTGAACCCTTGCTCTCAACCTTGGTGTCTTGAAACTTCTTGTTCGCAACCTTGGTGTCTCGAGCCCTTGTTCTCAACCTCAGTCTTGAACCTTGTTCTCACCCATGCTTGGTATCTTGAACACTCAATCAAGTGCCACCCAAGCATTCCCAAGGAATTCACACTTCCAAGCTAGCTCATTGGAAAGTTCGTTTCGAGAGCTTTCCAACGGTATATTACATGCCTCAATCCAACCTACGGATTGGGAGATACACCCCAATCATTGTAAGGTCCGTCCTTGAAACCGACGCGCGCGCCTTCCACAATTCCTACCCTTTCACATGGCAAAGTGCCCAAGCGCCTTTTTTAGAGGCCATTGGATCATTCCACTTTGCCCAAGCCTACTTCCTAGGCTCTGATACCAATGCAAGGAATTGAACTCACAACCTCTTGGTTAGGAATGTGATGGGCTAACCACTTGCCCCAAAAGCCATGGTTGAGGATTACTTCCTAATCCTCTCTCTTAGGGTGTAGTTCAACCATCTCCTACCTATCACTTTATTACATATCTCTCTCTCTCTCTCTCTCTCTATATATATATATATATATATATATATATATATACATATATATATACACACACACACACACACATATACATACATACATGCATGCATGCATGCATACATACATACATACATACATACACACACAGACACACACACACACATATATATACATACACACATATATACATACATACACACACAAACACACACACACACATATATATATATAGACACACACACACACACACACACACACATATATATATATATATATATATATATATATATATATATATATATATATATATATATATATATATATATATATATATATATATATATATATATATATATATATATAGATATACATATACATACACACACACATATATAATATATATATATATGTGTGTGTGTGTATGTATATGTATATGTATATGTATATGTATATGTATATGTATATGTATATGTATATGTATATGTATATGTATATGTATATATATATATATATATATATATATATATATATATATATATATATATATATATATATATATATATATATATATATATATATATAGTTCAGAATTGAAAATGACATATTTAGGCTTAATGCATTATTGCTTAGGCCTTGAAGTTTGGCAGGAACCAGGGAAGATTTTCATCTCTCAACAAAAGTATGCAAGATATATTTTGAAGGCATTTGACATGGAGGATTGCAACAAAATTTCTACCCCTATGGAGGTCAACACAAAATTATAAGATACTTCACCTCTATTAGATATTAGAAGATATAGAAAATTGGTTGGAATTCTCATCTACTTGTGAAAAAGAAAACTAGTTATCTCTAATGATGTTGGAATAGTAACTAGGTTCTCAAATAAGCCTTGCCAATGGCATTGGAAGGTAAGCATGCGGATTCAGAGTATGTCAAAGGAACCATTAATTATGTATTCTCTACGAAGAAGGATCATCTCAAGTTGGATACTGTGATTCATATTGGGAAGGAGATATTGATACTAAAAAATCAAATTTTAAATGTTGTTTTTCTTTAGGATATGAGATTTTTTTCTCTTGGATTAGTAAGAAGTAATTGGTTGCAGCATTATCTTCTATTGAAGCTAAGTACAAAGTAGCATGTGTTGCAGCATGTGAAGTAGTATGGTTGAGCAAGATCCTATGCTACATAGAAATATAGAGACATGAGGCTATAGGGTTGAAGTGTGACAACCAAAGTTGCATGGCCATTGCCAATAATCCTATTTTCCATGCATGGACCAAGCACATAGAAATTCAGTATCACCATGTACATGAGTTGATGGAGGAAGGGTTTGTGGAGATAAGCTATTGTCCAACTGAAGAACATGGAACATACATGTTCACCAAGGTTCTTGGGAGAGAGCAACTTCATCCACACTTTCCAAAGTTTGGGATTGGACCATGGAGGTAGTTCATTGCACGGTGGACATTGAGGGGGGTGTTAGATATACTTAATACTCCACCCTCAAGTGACCACAAATGATTGATGGTGCTCTAAGTTGTGATCATTGATAGTAATACATGACCTTTGTGAGCCTATCCATTAGGTTAGGTAGGATGTAAACTTTCATGCCATTGGGTTTTCACTCAAGGTGAAAATAAAGGCCTTGTGGTGCTACAGGGTTTCCCCATATATCCTTAATGGGGGGAGTGCAACGGGGGGCTCGCCCCGTTTTGCGGGGTCTGCAGGGCCATCTCCCCAACCCATAAGGGAGAGAAAATAGGACTTTTGGCTGTGTAGATATTGTTGGATTGTATATTTTGCCTACTATTTTGTATCTCCCGAATACATTTATCTATACCAACTCTCCTTGAAAAAGCTATATAAGCATGGCCCATGTGTAGTTTTACATAGCATTGCACACTAGTAAGCCCTTCAATTAGAGTCTACCTAGATCACCATCTAAGCTCCATTTTGGGGGGTGCAAATGTGGATAACACCATCATTGTAGATACATTATTCTTGCCAATTTGAGATTTTGAGTTCTTTATCTCTCAGTCTACATCTATCCTTGTCTGTGATTTTCTCTCAACTCTATCTATTGATCTATTATGTTGTGATGTTATCTCTTACATGTTGGAGTTTCAAATGCTTCACAAAATCAAGCATGGAAGAAACCTCTAACTATTTTTTCAACATCATTGCCTAATACTAGAGTGTCCTAAAGTTGTGCATATGAGGATAAACTAATTGAAAATCACCACAAAAGAGAAAAATGAAATCAAGATGCGATTCTAGGTTTAAATAAGCCAATAAACCACTTGAAATTAATCAAATACAAAAAAAAAGAACTAAGTTGTGACTACTACCAACATTATTTGGCCAATCATTTATGTATACATAATTGAATCAATGTACTAACTCACGATAACCCGTGCTTGCTTAGCTCTAGAGATTTATAGAGTACTTTCATTGTATCACTCTCTATGTAAGTGTTTATTTTGAATTGTTTTCTTTGTGTTTTACTTTGTATTGTCACTAGGAATCGATTCAATCTTTATTGGTGCTCATTTGATATCTCATGAAGTGTTAGATTAATGCAACAAGTCTTTGGTTGAGTCCATATGTGCATACTCTATAGTCGAGGCACAATTCTTGATGCGCATGTATATGTGTTTATTATGTGAACAATGATTACCTATCTTGAAAGAGATAGTTGAGAAACATCTCATTATAATTTTCATATGAGTAAACTTTCTTCACAACTCTAAGGGCTTGCTAAATTTTTGTAAAGTCTCAAGTCCAAAGTCTAAATGAATTATAAGAGTGTCAAGTGTCAACTCTGAGTGATTATGGTAATCATGTGAGGATCCGTGGGGAGGTCAACTTGGTTCAAGGTGCAACCTAGAGATCATCTCCTTCATCAAACAACAGAGTCTATAAAGGTTTGTGATTCTCAAATTATGTAAAGTTTAATATTGGACTTGCTTTATTCGATAGAAGAAAAGACTATAATGCATTTGGCATGTCATATCATCATGCGATGATTGAAAGTGTTAACAGTTCTGTTTCAAGGATCATCCATTGTTCTACTCTGAACCAAAAGGAAATGCAGAGTAGGTTTCCTCTTCACTGAAATGCATATGCGTACCTTGTTTTGAAGTTCTGCATGGAGTGCACTGATCTTGGATTGAGCTTCTCGAGTGACCTTCTCTTGCATTGCTTTCGCTTCCTCATGGCTTCTTCTGACGGACTCGGCTAGCTGGATTCTGTAGCTTGCTTCTTCATCACGGGCCTCACTAGCCTCCTTCGCTGCTCCGTTCGATTCTGCAACCTTCGTTTTCGAGGAGATGGAGAGCTGAAAAGTAGAATGATCTGGTTCCACCTCTCGGAGCTTTGTTTCCTTCTCCGCAAGGCTCTGTTGTAGAGCTTCGATCTTCGACTGAAGGGTGTGATTTTGTTTGGTCAGCTCCATGGACTGCCTATGATGCTCGGCGATATACACGTGTGCTCTGTCTTTCACGCGCTTGCTCTCGTTGTCTGCCACGGCGAAGCCTTCAATAACTGGGCGAAAGATGGCTACGAGGGACGCGGCGACGGTGGCTGTGGGCAGGTTGCTGATAAGTGTGCATATGAGCTCCTTAATGATGAGCTCCCATGGGTGCTCCTCCTGTCGACGCTGCACAAACGACGAAGAAGTCGAACCGATGATTGCGCTATCTGATGAAAAATCAAGCTGCACGGGAGGGGGTACAGTGGCGCTGCTGCTGGGAGACATCGTGTTGTTGATTATGGTCATAACAGATGGAAGCTGGTGATTTGATGAGGGCGCTTGAGTCTTCTCGGTGACGGCGGTGACATCTGCTATAGGTGTATTGGAGGCGACACTGGACATGGATGAGGTCGGAGAGAAACAATGGCGGACGTCGTCCTCTCTCTCTCTCTCTCTCGGACGAGGTGGAAGAGGAACAGATCTCTCTCTCCAGGACGAGGTGGAAGAGGAACAGATCTCTCTCTCTCTCTCTCCACAGGACGAGGTGGAAGAGGAACAGAGAAGAGGAGCTTCTTCGCCTCCCCCGCTCTCCTTCCGTGGATGAAGTCGAAAGGAACAATGGACAGCGTCTCTCTCTCTCTCTCTCTCTCTCTCTCTCTCTCTCTCTCTCTCTCTCGCACGCTTTGTACGTGGTTCTTTATAGGCATCTTACCCTTTGTACGTTGTTCCTTGTGGGCATCTCCCTACCGTGTAACACTAGATACACTTATTCTTACATTAGGACTAAGGAACCTACATTCTCTGCCTGGCCGAGAACACTATATAGGCTTTGTTTTGCATTAAAATAAAACGGAAACTAGATGTATGGTTAAAATCATTGCTTTTTAAAATTTCAAAACAATTATCGGGATGCGTAGTATAACTGTAAAGCACTTCAACTTTTGACTAAAGTTTCAAGGTTCAAGATCTACCGTAATAGGTTGTGCAATAACACATCCTAAAGCAAAGTTAGAGGCATCAACATCGACATGAAAAATTTGATCCCACTGTGGGGTTTTCAAAATGGGTATTGTAGCCAAACAAGTTTTTAGGGTTTCAAAGGCTTTGTCACATTCTTGGGTCCATTCAAACTTTGTAATTAGTGCATAAAGAGGTTTTGCAATATCTGCAAATTTATGCATAAATTTCCTATAATATCCACAGTGACCCATGTAGGTCTGGAGTTCCTTCACATTAGTTGGCTTAGGTAGGTCCACAATAGCTTTGATTTTACTCTCATAAGTGGAGATCCCATTTTTGGAAATTGTGACCTAACATTCTTCCTTGCTTGACAAAGAAGACGCATTTTTCAGGATTCAAACACACTCTGTAGGTTCTACATTTCTTGAATATGTTCTCCAAGTCTTGTAGATGATTTTGTCTTTTATCTCAAAAAGTACATAGATCATCTACATAAATCTCCATCATGGTTCTAAGAAAATCTTTGAGCACATGGCACATTAACCTCTGGAATGTGGTTGGTGCATTGGTTAACCCAAAAGGCATCACCCTAAATGCATATATTTCCCAATCAGTGGAAAATGCTATCTTGTTTTGATCTTCCAAAGCAATAGGAACTTGGTTATATCCAAAAAATCCATCCAAGAAATTGTAAAACTCCTTTCCAACTACTCTCTCCAAGAGATGATCAGTTATTGGCAATGGCTAACTATCCCTTATAGTTGCTGCATTAATTTTTTTCAAGTTAATACAAACCCAAAGTTTTCCATTCTTCTTGGGAACAAAAACTATAGGAAATATCCATTCAGTATTCTTAATTTCATAAATGAAATTGGCAGACAATAAATTATCAATCTCCTCCTTTATCTTGGCAGAGTATTTATCATTAAATGTATAGTGTCTCTGTTTGCTAGGTTTTGCATCTTGTGATAGGAATCTTGTGCTCATAAATTTTTGGATATATACCTTTATAACTTTCAAATCCTTATAATTGTATGCAAACACATCCCTATACTCTTTAGCCAATTTGACCAATGCTTGCTCTTCTTGATTTTTCATGTCATCTGCTATGACAGTATGCCTTTCTTCTCCCTCCTCTTGAGTAATTACCACCTTTTTTGTCTGTTCTTCATTGCCATAAGATTCCCCTTTCTTTTTTTCCCTTTTTGGTTTCATCTTAACAAGTATTCTATCCTCCACCTCATAAGTTTTGAAATTTGAAGGTACATCAAATGTTTGTTCTTCCTCTCTAGGTTTCTCATGTTCCTTCATTTTCTTACTCTTTTTAGGTTTTGGATCTTCAGTGATCTCCTTGTGTACACATTTCTTGTAGGTTTTTGAGATTTTATATTTTATGACATCTTGAGCATGTATTCCTTCTAAGAATTGAGTTTTGTCACAAACTTGGAGTATGGGTTCACTTTGAGAGTTTTCCAATTGTGACACACTCACCATTCTCACTCCTACATGAAATACATCATATCCCTCCTCATCTTGGAATTTGATTCCCACATATTCATTGTTTGCTACATCTAATGTAGACAATATTTAATTCCAGCCATAGGGCTCAAACTCCTCATCATCAAAATTTTGTGGAATATAGCTCTCATCCTCAACCTTCCTTTCTCCTTTACAATCTTCTCTGCTCAATAAGGCTCTTTTGTAACTTTTATTTCTCATAGCAATGCACTTCCAAACTGGTGACTCCTCATCACTTTGACTTTCATTTCCAGATTCCTCACTTGACTCTTGTGTACTTTAAACCACTCATGAGGGGGTATGTCACAAAATTTCCCATTTTTCAAGTTCACTTTGGTGATTTTCTCTTGGCTTTGGAGGTATAAACAATCTCTACCTCAATCTTGAACTATTTGCATCTGTCTCATGAAAGGTCCTCCTAGAATAATTTCATAGGAGGTTGGTTGTGGAAATTCAACTATGGAAAAGGTATGCTCTATTTCTATTCCACATATTTCCACAAAAAATTTTTCCCCAATTCCTATAGGTACTTCTATGTGACCATCTGCAAGTTGTAGTCTCATCTTGGTAGATGTCAATTTGTTTTCCCCCCATTTCTTCCAAGTTTCTTTTGTCATGATTGCCACTCTTGATCCACTATCCACGATCGCATTTGCATAATTATCATCAAATTGCACTTTCAAAATTGAGTTTCCTTCCTCACCCTCACAATAGACTCCTATCCCGTGAATATGTATGTACATCAGCTCTTCTATATCCTGAGGCTTTGTATGTTTCTAATGTGAGTTTCCTACCCATTTAGTCAGGTTGTGATGCAAATGTGGGTTTTGCTTTACTAACTCCTTCCATCTTGTTTGACATTGGATTTTACGATGTTCTACTAGATTGAATCAGAGTGTTATACAAGGTTCTATAGTATCTCCCTCCTCCCCTGACTTCTCATTACTTCTTAAGTCTTTCCTACATGGTTGTGAATTTGAATCAGCAGATGTCTCCATTTGATTTTCAGTCTGCTCCAGATTGTGTTGAGTTTCTCTAATGATTTGTTTGCACCTTTGCATTCTCTCCTGCTCAATATCTGGCATAGGATAGGTTATTATATGATCTGTGGGGTTTGGTTCCTCTTCTATCCTACCCTTATAAGCTTCCATCAAGGTGTTCAAGCACTTTGAGTTCTTCCCTTTTCTTATTTTCTCTTTGTTTTGATGCTGTCTAGGGTTTGAATTATCAACTGGTTCATCATTTGGTGTTAGAGTTTTTCTTGTCTTGTCTTTCTCTCCCATCTACTCTTCTGTCTATTTTTCCTCTCCTTTGAAGATAGTTTTTTCTTGTTGTCCAAAGAATGTGTGTCAAGTATCATGCCCTACTCCTTGGCATGAGCTCTAGTTATTGCATGTAATGCTATTGGCTCACTTCCACTCAAGTCTTCTTGTTCCATTATATGTCTGCTTTTAATGGTATGTTATTAGATGTGCTCTGTTGTTTTTGGGGATTTCTTGGACAGTCTTTGATTAGATGTTCCCTGCCACAATCCTTACAAAAAGCTCCTTCTACTCTCAATGTTGGAGGTTGTGGACAATCTTGAATGAAGTGTTCTCCCCCGCATCTATAACAGGTTATCTTTTGACTACCCTTAAACTGGGATCTCTGATTGGACATATAATTGTTAGTTATATACATGAATGTAGTTGTGTCCATTTCAATTCTTTCATTACCCAAGTCTAAGGCTTGTAGGTCTGGTTCTCTTAAATCACTATCTTCCCATTCTTCTTGATATCCCTCAAAAGAGTGATATTCATCCCTGTAGGTTGGTCTAGGTCATGGATTTTCCTCTTCCACAGGAGTGTACTACCGGCACTACATTTGTTGGTAATGGTGGTTCTTGTCATAACATAGGTCTACACTATTCAACAAACCCTAATTCTCTTTCTGGATTGTAGTGGTTTGTATACTCCTCTCTCTGACAGGTTGCTTGTTATAGAAACACTCATCCCTAGTGTGATTTGTCCATTTTCTCTCTAGGGTACAATATTTAAGTGTTTTCCTGTCTTGCAAATGTTGAGGTTTTTGATAAGGGCATTGATATGTTTGATGGTTTTCCCCACAATTGAAACATTTCTTGTTTGGTGTTAGTAGTTGCCGAAAATTGTTCAGACTTTACAGACCTACATAGACCTAAAAAATACATAATTTCCAAAATTGTTTTCATAAACTAAAATTTGTATCTTTTCCTCTTCAAAAAGAGCCATAGCACGTCCAACTTGGAGTCTTTTAGCCCAAGATATGGCCTCTCCAAGTGTGACATGCCAAACTAGTGGACTGGTGGAGGGGCTGAAAAAAGTGTGAAAATGTGATTTTTGGAATGTCCAAAAGCATTCTTCCGTCAAGCAAGTCCTAAACGTCTCTCCATAATCTCAAACAACAATATATAAAGTTGCTTGAGCCTTTTTTCACCTTACTAAATCCTCCCTTCATGCATGCTAATTTACTCCCCAAAAGAGGCATAAATCAAGTTTTTTACTTTCATGCAAAAACTTAAATGGGAGATTTTAGCAAACTTCTAGTCCACTCCTAATGTGGATTTTTCTTGGATTTTCTCATTCTCCATGGTAATAAATATACCATACTTCATGTACGTATGCATTAATCCATGGGAAGCCTCTTAAATAGTCTCTTTTCTTACTCCCAAAAGTGGAGTTTGTCAGAAATCAACATCTAAATTTTTTTCCAAAAGGTACAGGAAGGGGGTCTTTGAGGAAGTAAATATCCTCATTAACTTATTATTTTTATGAACCTAATGATTCCATAGGGTAGTACATATATCATACTCTCATTATATATACTTTTTGCCATCCATCCATAACTAATACACCTCTTTTTCCCTCTTCCAAAATGGGAATTTCTTAGATTCAGGTGGTGAATTTTTTTCTGAAATAATGATGGAAGGGGGTTTTGTGGAGCTTCAAACTCCCATCATACTGAGCTATATTTTGAATTTATTAATCTTATATGGAATTCAATACACTATACTATACGTTTGCATGATTTGTTCCATAAATTTATGAAAAACTCTGCTTCATTTCCCTTTCCCAAAATGGCTACTTATCAAAATAGCTCTTGAAATTTATGTGAAACTCATGAATAGGGCTACTTTGGAAATTCGTAAAGCTTACCATTTCTTGTATTTTGAGGGAATTCTTGACTGAATATGAGATTATATATGCCATACTCTCCATACACATGGTTTCCCTCAAAGGGCTTTACCTAAAGCCCATGCTTTCTTTTGCCAAATTAGAGTTTTTCGATAATTGACTCCCAAAAATTCAATAAAAATTAAAGTGTACATGTACTTGTAGATAGATGATATGTCCATGATCTTCTTCTTAATCATCAAACCACTCGACCAATATCCTTTCAAATTTGTTCATTGGTTAGCATGGGTCCCATGAGAGGTCAAATCCCATCCATCCAATGAGCATCTGCAATGGTTGGCATGGATACATTCTCCACTTCGAAAGTTATCACTTGAACTCGTTGTACTTGAAGTATGTAGGATGGTAAGAAGAGCTATCAACTATGCCCGTCATCTCCTCTCTCAAGTTCTTCTTTAGTATCAGTGGCTTGATGTGATTGATAATGTCAAGGAGCACTCTGATATATCTTCAATGACTTGGCAACACATTTTGAACTTTGATATGTTACCTCCTTTGTAGTTTGCCTCCTCATTTCTTTAAGTATTTTTTATACTCTTAGTAGACTCATTCAAGGCTTTGAAATTGGCTATCACTAATGATCTTAAAGCCAAGCAAGTCCTTGTTTTGCATCTGGTCATAGAGGGTTTTTCTCATACATAGTATTTTCTATGAATTGTTTGAAGCAAGAAAGGTGGCATGGTCATGTGGATAGCATGATATCTCCTATAAGTGAGGTCCTCAGTTCGAATCACATGTAGTGCCATCGTGTGCCCAACAATTGAAACCTACTTTGATTCGACCTTTTAAGTTGTACATTGTTTTTTTCCTTCCATCTTGGTTGCCAACCATCGAACCTCACCAACCCAACACACAAAGGGATTCATTGAGTTCCTCCTCCTGACCATGCCTGAGATCCTCATGTGTGAATCTCTTCCTAGACTCCCTCTCAAGTCCTCTACCATGTGGGCAAAGTGTCTCAAATGGTGCCATGTGGCCACTATGCCACCTCACCCAATAGGGTGTTCTCACCCATAAGCTAAAGGGCCCACAGCTAATGTGACATATGATCATTATGGTGGCTCCTCCATATGAGACTAGAGCATGATCTTGTCAAGTCTTTGACATGTAAGATGGCATTATGGTTTACCTTTGAGGTTTATGCCATCATCATTTTGATCATAGATGTATGGTGGGATTGTGTTCTATAACCTGATTTATGCCATTTGGTTACAAATTTATTTGCTAGTTGCCCACAATTTATGAGAGTTGATTTTTGAGCTTGGTTACTACTTGTATTCTTGTTTTTATGCAGTTACATGATCTAGCTAGAGCCTTAGTTATGTGCCATTTTGTCAACTATGTTGGCCTTTTGTTGAGCCATTTTATTCATTGATTATTATTTTTTATTTCCACTATGGTTTTGCATTAGTGGATGGTATATTTCCACTTGTACTTGATTGATTCTAGAGTCCATTTTATAGAGAAGATAGTTGCCAAATTTTTTTGGGTTTTATGCTAGAAGAGCACTCTAGTGGATCCTTGAAGCTTATGTGATAAATTTGGATCTCATTTCATCTCTAGATACTTGGAGAGGATCACAAGTGACTTGTGATAAGTGGAACCATTTCTTGGCAAGATTCGTTCTTGGGTGGGAGATGCATAATTAGTGTATTGATATGCATCATCATTAGTTTATTGGTGTTTATGTTCACCATTGCATATGATTGGATTAGTGATAGGTGGTGATAGGCTATTCATTTATTTTACTGTTGGTTATCTTGTGTTGATTTCTCACTTTATAGGGGATAATTTATCGAATTTTTCTTAGGATATATGACATTGAGGGTGTAGGAGATGTATGCTTTATGCTACCTAGTCAAGCATCATTTACACTCAGATATATACATTATGTGCCTTCATTGCTTGTGATTTTGATTTCAGTTAGCCAAATACAAAAGAGAGCACACGTTATGCATTCCTTGGTGAGCATAATTTTCGATTGTAGTTGGAGCATTTTATGCTTGTCAAAGGGGCTAGTATTGGGTAGAGGTATCCACTTCAACTACTCCATGTGAGAGACACTCTTGTGCTAGTGGGAGTTTAACCTTATGTGCAGTGTGAGACTTGTCATGTATCATTTTGTTTCCTATAGATAGGTCTATTGACATTCATGATGAACATGTATGATGGGATTTAGATACTTAGATGGATGCACATGTAGAACATGTTTTGGGTCTGAATTTATAAAAGGAAGCAGAGTCATAGAGGAGCAAAAGAAGGAGAAAGAGAAGATGAGTGAACAAATAAAAGAAATTCAAGAAAAGAATGAGAGTCTGCCAGAAAGGTTGTTCAATATGGAAGCACAAGATGCTCAATATCAAAACAAAATCAAATTCTTAGAAGAAAAGTGTGCAAAGTAGACCGCACATATCATTAAGGTGGAAGTTAAATTGAAGAGAATGGAGAGCAAGTACAAAATATTGCAAAATTCTTATCCAATAATGGCCAGAGCTAATGAAGAGATCAACAAGTTATTAATGGATGAAGGACAGGTAAAGGTGAACAGTCAAGCAACCAATGTTGATCAAGAAGGGCTGGAAAGACTAAAGAAAGGAGTGCAAAGGTTACAGGAGGAGCTGAAGGAGACAAAAGATCTGAAGAAACAGGCAAGTACACATGATGCAATTGCAATGAGAGGTTACAACAAGCTACACCAGGATATAGCTAAAGAGAGGGAAGAATGGAGGAGTGAAAAAGAGTTCATTCACAGAAGATTGGATTGATGAAAGAAGTATCAAAATTAAAGAAGCAGTTGGAAAATCAAGCAGAAAAGGAGAGAGAACAACTAGAGAAGTCACATGAACAAGTGGAAAAAGAGTATCAGAGAGAGGAAACTAGAAGGTCACCATCACCAGAGGATACTTACATAGTAACAAAGGAAAGACAGGTGGAAGACTGCTTTGAGGAATTTGTGTAAATGTTGTTAACAAGCAGAGAGTCTAGAATGGAGTTCATTAGAAAAATGCATAATGAGTATGAGGAACTAATAGAAAAATTTGCTTTGGAAAATGGTGTCAATCTAGATCAACATGATTGGGGAGCTGATGGACTTGGCATTCCATTTTTTATGATCCTAGAAAGCATAAAAAATTATTAGACTGCAAGAGTTGAACTACCACCTAACAAGCACCTAGAATATGAAGAAGACATATCAGTTACAAAAGAACTTTTTGAGGAAGCGAATCCAAAGTGAAGAAATAGGTGGTTGGATAGCAACAAGGATTGGAGGAAAATATGGAAAGAGGATCCTTTGGATTTGAATATTAATCCATCATATTGTCTAGTTGCAAGGAGAAGAGAATGGTCTGACTACTGGAAGAGAAGAAATGAAGGATTGATCCCAACAAGATGGTTGAACTTTCCTAAAGTGGCACGAACTAAAAAAGGATCATGGCCAACAAATTCTTTTATGGCCAGGGAGAAAGGGACTCATCATTCATGGTGGCATGTCTCACTAGATCAGAGGAGAGCTCTTAGTAGACATCTCCTTAGGATTCAGAGTTATCCTTCATAGTTTAGGGAAGATCTATTCTTCCAGCAAAGAGTGTGATAGGTGATTTTATCACCATTGGTATCACATACTCATTTTTTGATTTTCAAGATGGATAATTCCATTAGTTTGATTGGATTGTATAGATCCATGCATAGAGGATGGTTGGCAGAGATAGCTCTTTAGAATGGATACACATGTGTTTATGGTATCATGTCATATCATTACCAATCATTTTACTAGAGGGCTTTGACCCTTATAAGGAATTTATTTTCTCCACTCTTTAGTGTTGGAGGAGATGGTGGAGACCTTCCAAAGATGAGATGGTGCTACAAATTCCTGCTTGACAGTAGCCAAATTGAGTTGAGTGCAAAGTAGACCTATTGAGATTTTCAACAAGCACAAATAATCACCCAAGTAATTTGGAATATGATCCTCAAATCATTGGATCAAAACAGATGAGTAGGAGTTTGAACTATGAATCAAAACTTGCTATTTTGGTCACTACACCTGCTCAAAGAAGTGAGAAGTACTCCTTCTCTGCTAGCAGTTGAGTAAAACCCTTTTGGGCATATCTAATTAACTTGGATGACTAACGTTTGCAAGTTATTTCATTTGAAATGATAGATCATGCTCAGAGAATGATACTTAGCAAGTTAAAGATGCATCCCAATATTTTCAGGCACTAACAATATGCAAACCAATGAGCAATGTTTTGCTCATAATTTGAGATTGGCTAAGGCAATAAACATGAAACTTTGTTGCAAGAAAATAGACAGTATATTGAATCTATTTCAACTTAAACTACTCAAAATGATGAAGTATACACTAAGAAATAGATTAGAGAAATATGATTTTTTTAGTGATACATGATAAAGTAGAAAAGTTGAGATATAAGTGAACTATATGTATTAGTGCACATAAATTACATTGACATTGGAAATGAATGCTTTCACAATGTGATTGGAATGATAGAGCTATGGTTTGAGCTCAATATAAACTTAAAATCCCTTTGAATATCTCTTCAAATCGGGCTGCACATATGTGACTTTTGAAGTTCTCTTTTATACCTAAGTTGGAGCTCTTTTTGAATTTGAAATTCAAACTTCTACCAAAAAGTATCTCTAGAGTTTAGGATCTCAACCTCCATCTACCTCACCAATAATTCATGAAAAGAGTCTCCTAAGAACTCATGATTGAAGTGATTCCATATGTGCACTTTTACAAGGTGTAAAAAATCTATCTTTTACAAGAGATTATTTATGTGCTAATACATGAATGCACATATAAGCCTTAGGATAAATGATCAAGCATTTAGACTTGGATTAATTGCACCAAAAACTCCCCCTCAAGCCTAATATTCTTGGGATTTGATTTTCTTTAATCTCATGCAATCCAATCATCATCTTGAACCTATTCAATTTAGTTCCGTCCAAAGATTAGGTTAGCATATTTGCACATTGCAAGTTGGTTGATACATAGGACAATTGTATGTCCTTGATAAGTAGCTTCTCTCTCACATAAGGATAAGTCACTTCAATGTGCTTAGTCCTTGCATGATATATAGGATTAGCAGCCAAATGAAGTGAGCTAGTGTTATCTCCAAAGATCATTGGAGTGTATGTATGTAGCCCCAATTCTGAGTAGAGTAGCTTAAACCACATTGCTTCTCGTCTTGCATTTGCTATGCCTCTATATTCAGCTTGAGTTGATATAGTGCCACAGTTGGTTGTGTCTTTGATGACCATGAAATCAATTTTGATCCTGCAAAAGATAAGTAGCCAGAGGTGCTCCTCTTATCATCTTTTGAGCTAGCCCAATCTGCATTACAGTATAGCTTGATATCCAAGTTAGATGTGAATGAATAGAATAGCCCTTCATTTATGGTACCCTTCAAGTACTTTAAGATCCTTTTGGCAGCTTCTATGTGAGGTTTTCTTGTTGCATGCATGAATTGGCTCAATGTACTTACTCCATAGCATATGTCCACTCGTGTTATGGTTGCATAATTGAGACTCCCAACAAGAATTCGATAACCTATAATGTGTTCAAGTAGCTCTCCTTCATGAGTACTCAGTTTGTGGTTCAATTCCATGGGTGTACCTACACTTTTTGAATTTTTCATCTTGAACTTAACTAGCATATCATCGATATACTTCCTTTAAGTAATGAAAACACAAGAATCTCTATCAACAATCTCTAAACCAAGAAAATATGTAAGCAATCCAAGATCATTGATCTTGAACTCTTCCTTCATCTGAGCTTTGATCTTCTTTTGATGCCATTGGCATCATTCCCTATAAAAATGATATCATCCACATAAACACATAGATAAATAAGTTCTGAATTAGTCTTCTTAATGAACAATGAAGAATCTACCTTGCTTGCAACAAAGCCTTGGTCTTGCAAGTATATGACAAACCTATGGTTCCAAGCTCTAGGAGCTTGCATTAAACCATATAGTGCTTTCCTTAATTTACATACAAAAGCAGGTTTTTCTTTGTCTTCATATCCTGGTGGTTAAGCCATGTGTCTAGACCTCTTCAGAGATCCATCCATTAAGGAATTGCATTTTTAACATCTAATTGGTACAAATTTCAATTCTTTGAAGCAACAATACTTACTGAACTCTAATAGTTGGCATCTTAGCTATAGTTGAGAAGGTCTCCTCATAATCCACTCCATGGGTTTGCGCAAACCCCTTTGCTACTAGCCTTGATTTATACCTATTGATTGTCTCATCTGAATTCTTTTTCACTTTGTAAATCCACCTACATCCTATTACCTTCACGAATGATTTTTTGGGAACCAAATCCGAAGTGCTATTCTCTTGAAGTGCTTCAATTTCTTCCTGCATAGCTTTTCTCCATTCATCTTTCTTGTTGTCTTCTTCAAATGAAGAAGGTTCCTCTGACATAGAGTCTTTAGCCATGTATATAGAATGCTTTCTGACTAGTGATGTGTCATAGCCATACCTTACAGGTTTCTTGCTCTCTCTTTGATATCTTCTGAGTGCTTGATTGGATGACACTAGAATGTCTTCCAACTGTTTAAACTTTGTCTTGCCCTTGGACTTCCAAGCTTTGAAATCAATCTATTCTTCATCTTCTGAGTTGACATCCTCTAATATATGTGGTTCTTCTTGAGTCAGATTTGGAAAATAATTTTCCAAATCATAGGATAGCTTTATTTTCTTGCAATCATCTTTAAACCAGGAGTTACTTTCATCAAATACCACATCCCTACTAACTGTAAATCCTTTGTTAGTGGAATTATATAACCTATATTCTTTCTGATTTCGATCATAGACAATGAATATGCATCTTTCAACTTTTGGATCATGCTTTCCCCTAATTTGTGAGGGTATATGTACATAAGCAATGCATCCAAAGATCTTACAATGATCTAAAGAAGGTCTCCTACCATTCCATGTCTCATAAGGTGTCATTCCATCTAGAGACTTGGATGGAAGCCTATTGATTAGGTAAGTGGCTATGGAAACAACCTCTACCCATAAGTAATTTGGAATTTTTTTTCATTCAACATTGATCTTGTAGCCTCTACTATTAGTTTATTTCTTCTCTCTGCCACTCCATTCTGTTCAGGAGTTTACCTTGTTGTAATCTCTCTCTTTATGCCTATGCCCTATAAGAAGGAGTCAAACTCATGTGAGAAATACTCACCACCTCCATCATATCTGAGCCTCTTCAAGCTTCTACCTATTTGATTCTCAACCAATGCCAAATACTTCTTGAAAAAAGTGAAGACTTCATGTTTATGCTTCATAAAGTAAAGTATTGTTCATCTACTATAATCATATATGAATGAAACATAATACCTTGACCCTGAGATTGATGGTTCTCTGCTAGGACCCCACACATCTGTGTGCACAAGCTCCAAGTAGTCTTCATACATGTATCCTCTTTTGTTCAATGGTTGCCTATGTGATTTACCAAATTGGCATGCTCCACATTTGTAAATTATGTGTTGCTTGGATACATTTGGAATGCCAAGCACACTCTAATCCCTACATATTTGCTTCAATGTCCTTTCACCTATATGACCTAATGTCTTATGCTATATCTCCAATTCAGATATGGTTTGATCTTTGTAATTGAAGAGAGCAATATTCCTTGTATCTTCAAGTTCAAATGTAAAAGTTCTACCAGATTTCTCACCTTTTGCAATCCTCTTGAAGCCTTGATGAGGGTCCTCCACATATGCTCCATGCCTTGTGAATCTAACATGTAAACCCTTCTCAACAATTTGTCCAACACTGATTAGGTTTTTTGTTATTGTTGGCATCCTACTTAGGAGATTCATGTTACCATCAAATGCTTTAACATTTTCCATCTTCTTTATTGAGTGCTTGGTGTCGTCACCTATCTAGACTTCATGCTTTCCTTTGTGTTCTTCAAGATCAGACAACAATGCTACATGGCCTGCTACATGATTGGAGCAACCAGAATCAATATAGAATTGGTACTCATCATCTTTACCTTGCTTGGCTGTCATATTCATGACTAGGGAATCTTGTTGATCATTTGTATAGTTGTTGTAGTCTCTTCTTCCTGTGAAGCCTCCTTGATAGTTGTTGTTGTAGCCTTGGTTGTAATTGTGATGATTGTTGTTTCCTCCATTATTGAGCATTCCTCTTGATTGTCCATAGCCTCCTCTAAGGAAGCCTCTTCCTCTCTAATTCTTTGTGTTCCTGAAGCATTCATCTATGGCATGATTGGTTAGGCCACAATGCTGCAAGGTGAAGAGTTATATGGTCTTCCCCTGCTTTGCTTTCCTCCTCTACCCCTTCAACTACCTGTGAAATTCACTTGAGAGGTACTTGCCTCTTTTAAAAATGGAGGTTCAGCCGAAGCCTACTCCCCCAGACTTTAACTTTGAAATTGCAACTGTACAAGTGAATGGGCATAGCACCCGCGGGACCCTCCGTATCCCACAAAGCAGGGGTTAGACAAGGTTACAATTGAGAGACATGGTTACAACTGGGTTTAACTGGCCTAAGCCATAACATGTCCAGCCTGGGACTTGAACCTTGGACCTTCGCCTCAAGAGGCCAAAGCTCAACCAACTGTCCTACAGGACGTGGACTACTTGCCTCTTCTTCATTCCTCTTACCTTTGCCTTTATCTTTACTCTTATTTTTATCTGTGTAAAGGGCAAAAGATTGATTACCTCTTGAACTATCTCCATTCTTGTTGAGCTTTGTCTCATGTGTGAAGAGTTGTCCCATCAATGTATTGAGGTGAGGTATCTGCATGTCCATATATAGGTCCATTGCTATGATAAAAGAATCCCATTTGTCATCAGCCTTGATGCCATTTATGATCTACCTTACTATGTGCTCCTCTTATATTTCTTCTCCAAAAACCCCAATTTGGTCAGCTACATCCTTCATCTTGGTCACATAGTTAGCTGCACTTTGCTTTGGTTGCCTCTTCAAGGTCGTGAACTCCATCCAAGGCTGGTTCTTCTAGCCCTTGTATTTTATGAGAAGTATAAAGAAAGTACTTCCCAAGTCTCTTGGAAGGTCTTGCAATTCCTAATATGAGGTAATAAGAAATCAGATATTGAGTTGAGTATATAAGACCTTGCTAGAGCATCCTTTGCACACCATGCAGCTAGTCTCTCTTGCTCCTCTCTTGTAGGTTGATGATTGCTTCTAAGGGTTGGCATATCTTCATCTCTAAATATGTATCCCTACAAGATTCTTCCTTGGAGGTAAGCTTTCATCCTTAGGGACCATGCTAGATAATTTCCCCTATCCAATTTGTCATGAATGGTGGAAATTCATCTCCCATTTTACCTTGATGTTCCTTTGATACCACTATTGGAGGAGATGGTGGACACCTTCCAGAGATGAGATGATGATGCAAATTCTTGCTTCATACCAGCAAAATTGAGTTCAAGAGTGCAAAGTAGACTTGTTGAGCTTTCCAAGAAGCATAAATAATCACCCAAGTACTTTGGAATATGATCCTCAAATTATCAAAATAGATGAGTAGGAGTTTCAACGATGAATCAAAACTTGCTATTTTGGTCACTACACCTACTCAAAGAAATGAACAATACTCCTCTGCTAGCAATTCAGTAAAATCCTTTTGGGTATATCTAATTAACTTGGATGGGTAAAGTTTGCAAGTTATTTCACTTGAAGTGATAGATCATGCTCATAGAATGATACTTAGCAAGTTAGAGATGCATCCCAACATTTTCGAGCATTGATAGTATGCAGACCAGTGAGCAATGTTTTGCTCATAACTCAAGATTGGCTAAGGCAATAAAAGAGAGTATATGGAATCTATACCAACTTAAATCACTAAAAAGGATCAAGTGTACACTGAGAAATAGATCAGAGAGTACACTATTCTGAGTGATTCATGACAGAGTAGAAGAGTTGAGATATAATAGAAGTATATGTATTAATGCACATAAATTACATTGACATTGGCAATGAATGATTGCTCAATGTGAGAGAAATGATAGAGCTATGTGTGAGCTCAATATCAACTTAAAATCCCTCTAAATATCTCTTCAAATTAGGCTGCACATACACAACTTTTGAAGTCCTCTTTTATAGCTAAAGTTGGAACTCTTTTTTCATTTGAAATTCAAACTTCTACCAAAAAGTATCTCTAGAGATTAGGATCTCAATCTCCATCTACCTCACCAATAATTCATGAAAATATTCTCCTACAAACTCGTGATTGAAGTGATTCCATATGTGTGTTGGTGCATTTTGCCAAGCCTAGTGCTTGATTAAAATTATTTGTGTAATGATCTTTTATGTACTCTCAATGAGAGAATCCATAAAACCTTTCTCTTGTAAAAGTAGAAAATTAGAATCTTCAAATGTAAAAGGAAAACATGAATCCCATGACCTTCGTAGGTGCAAATCATGAAATTCAAGTAGGAGAAATCAATTAGATGAGATTCCCTAGAATGGAGAAACTTTTAGGTGGAATCCCACCAAGTTTGAATTCAAAAATTCCTATAAAAGCTTGTGAAGAAAGTCGCGGGGTAGAGCAGTCCTTTAGAGGAGATTAGAATCGAGATTTGGATCATCATTGAAGCATACATTGTGCTCCTCCTTCCCATGCTTCATCCCCATCAATTTCATGTACTATATGTGCAATACAGATTGATTTCTTATATCATACGTGGAGTTCTCTACAACTGCTACCTCACATTTTCTCTATGTTTTTAAGTCAAATTTGATCACTAATTTCTCTCTGAGTACCTATTCTTTTGAAGTGATTTAAATTTCTATAGGTAAAGTGATAATTCTATTTGCTTCATCCCGATTTTCATTGCATTTGGATCTTTACTTTGTAAGCTACATCAATTTGAAGTGACCTATGTATGCAGACAAATTACCCCTCAAAAGTCGAGATGACACCCCAATGTTCCGAAATCGATTTCTCTCAGTATAGTCCATTCAAATTCATCAATTTTTTTTTATTTAGATTCATCATATATTCAATTGAATGTGTACAAAGTTTCTCCAGTTAATGTTTAGCAGAATGTGAGCTCTAAGTAAAATTCTAGAGTTTTTCCATCCCAAAATAGCAAGTTTTTTATCATCTATTTTGTGTTGAGCTATCTATTTTGATGAATGAGTTGGAGAATGATCTTTCAAAGCACTAACGAGGCTTTATTGCATCATTGGAAAGCTAAAATGTCTACTAAGCATTCCTGGATTGAAACTTGGCAAGTGTAGAGTAGGTTATTGCAACACCAACCTCATCATTGGATTGTATTATCATCTCTTCTCACAGTGGTGTTAGAGCATTGGAAAATCAACATGGGAGATGGGTTTCCTTCTACCATTGACAAATTGGATAGGAACAACTACCCAACATGGTCTCTGAGGATGGAGGCCTATTGCATAATCCCAAATCATTGTAATATATTTCTTGTAAAATAGTAGGAAAATAGAGATTAGTCAATAAAGTGTTGGTCACTTGTGTGAAATGACCATTTTTAGGGCACATGTATATAAGTCACTTGGTGACTCTTTGTAGAAAACTTTTGCAATTGTGAAGAAGGAGAGCTTCTGAATTTCGAATTTGCTTCTTTCCTACATATTTTCATCTTCTTTATGATCTTTAGTGTGTGTGTGAAGCTTGGAATGTGGGTGTAGGACTGCTATCTACCCCTTCCCATCACTTTTGAGCTACTGTAGTGTGTGTGTGAGCAAGTAGGAGTTGTGAAGTGAGTTTGTGTGTTTCCCGCCATTCATTGTTTTGGTCATAACTAGAAGAGTGGTTGTCAGATTCGAGTGAAAATACGCCAATAGATGTGTCTCCTCAAGAGCTTCGAAAGGAACCCACTACTGACTATATTCGGAGTTCGGAGCTGGGAGAAACATTCGAATTTGTGAAAACTGCTGTAAGTGGTATCGCAGTAGACACTTTCAGAGGTTAAGTGAGTAGTAGAGGTAAATTAGTCTTTTCTCATGCATATTGGCTGAACCACTTCAATTTCCATCATGTGTGCACAAGTCCTCATACACTTGGTTAGGTCGGTTCATCGGATTGATAATTAAGCGTGTGTCAATCCACCACTATATGTACTTGTATGGCAAATGAGATTTAGTCTCTTTGACACAAGTCCCTAAGGCTTCGTGACTTAGGTACACATGTTTTGGGGGTCGTTGCCAGGGACACACCCAACCAAGGTGCCTTCGTGATGGTTATAGCTCTAGAGTGAAGAAATCCTACTTGTAGAAGTGAATTCGTTCGGTTGCAGGTAGTTCGACACTTCAGCACTTGTTACGTCACATCCTGGAGGTGTGTGTAATGCATTTTTAGGTTTAGGGTTAGGAGAGAGGGAGAGAAGAAAGATTTAGGGTTAGGCTAGGAGGAGAAGTGGAGTAGGAGTAAGTCAAAATCATCAAGAAAAATCCCAAAAAAAATTGCCAAATTAGTGTAGTATATGCTTCAGTCACCAAAAACTATAAAAACCAAAAAATTGTAGTTCATTTGACACTTGCTCTCATAGTGGTATCGTCTGCAGACAGCGATTAGTATCGCCCGCATGGTATCGTGCAAACCAAGCATTCAAAGCTATAGAGTGAACTCAAGACTCAAGTAGGGTATCACAAAGGTAAGCTACATCTAGATTTCAAAATAAAAAACACTATAGAAGTGCATTTACACGTGATTAAAAGCACATCTGGTATCGTGGGGTGGAATGGAGAGTTTCTAGAATTTTCTTGAGTAAGACAGAGGGTGAGTAGTGAAGAGGAAAGAGAGAGAAACCAGGGGGTGAAAATTTTTTTGTATTTGGAGTTGATTTGGCTGCAGTATCACGATCGGTTGAGTTTTGATATCGTGATACCAAAATTCCCTTGTATCGCGATACTCGCCGAAGTATCGTATCGCTGGTTACCACTTGTGGTATCGCGATACCATTTCCGGTATCGTATCGCCAAGTTGGTATCGCGATCGCTATTTTCCAAGTCGTATCGTATCGTTTCAATCACGGTATCGTATCATCGACCGAGCGGTATTGTATCGCATACAATTCTAGTATCATATCGCGGCCCTTTTTGGTATCGTATCATGCCAAAAAGTGGTATCGTATCATGCCAAAAAGTGGTATCGTATCGTCCATAGAATCGGTATCGTATCGTGAGAATTCTAGTATCGTATCGCTCAAATTTTAGGTATCGTATCGTGTCATTTTTGATATCGTATCGTGAGGTTGGTATCGTATCGTGCACCCAAGATCGTATCACCGATTCTTGTGGTATCGTATCGCGTAGTGCAGAGGTATCATATCGTGCACTACTCAGGTATTGTATCGCGGGAACATCTAGTATCATATCGTGTCTTCAGGTGGTATCGTGTCGCCTGAAGTCCCTAGTATCGTATCGCCTAAAGCACTGGTATCGTATCGTTGACTACCCGGTATCGCCTGGTGCAGTATCGCCAAAGTGGTATCATCCAGAACACTTTGAGCATTTCCAAAGGTAAAATTGAGACATTTGAGGAGCCACTTAAGGAGAGTTTTAGAGGCCAAGATAGCCCCAGGAGGGTGAATGAACTTCAGGTCAAGAAGAGTTCTAAGTAGCCGGAGAAGTGTCATATCATTAGTAAGAAGCACCGCTCAGGTCAGTCACCGCTCTACCTATTCTGACACCTCTAGTGATTTGGAGGAGGAGATACCCATGGCTTCAGAAGACATGCAAGGTCATGTTCCGGGGAGAAGCTTCATGTCTACGGTAGAAGGGGAGTACCGTTCCTCCTTGCAATATGTGTCTACTAATGCCCAAGAGATTCCGATCTTCCTGGATGGGTTAAATAGATCAATTGCTAGGATGGTGACCTCCACTAATGCCACAATTATGCCCAGACCAGCTATCAAGTATGAAGGAGGAGTATATATGGATAAGTTGGGTCACATCTATGTGGTGACAGAACACCCATAATTGATCAATGAGAGAGGAGAATTGGAAGGACAAGAACATTTAGGAAGACTAGACCTTGGAGAGTTAGTAACTACGGCAAGTCAGTAGTGACACGAGTCTTGAGAGGGGATTCGATACCTCATGATGAATACTTATTGGAGGTCTATTTGATCCATGGAGCAGATTTACTATTACAAACTGACTCACTTACACAAGGACGGGAAGAAAGCACGATGACATTTTACGAGTTAAAAGATCCAGAAGACGAGTCTAGAGTAACCTACCTAGACAAGAACCAAAGAAGATATTGGCTTCTCGATGCCTTAGATAGAGCTCGATTGAAGTATATGGGCTTGCCTGTATTTCCCCATCGAGAGTAGGAAACTACCTCTCAGAACCCTTTTGGGACACAACAAGAGACGGAACATACGATGTCGGGACAAACAAGCCATCGGAGTGTTCCAAATAGAACACATGTACAATTTACAATGCCTGGAATGCAAGCACACAATCAGACACACCCTGGATTAGGCAACCAAGACCGACCACTAGCAAGACCAAGACCACCACTAGGAGTGCAACCTGGAATACCCCCAATTAGACCAGCAGTCGCTGGAATACCTAGACAACCAAAACCCATAAGAAGATTAAGACCTATACAGGTGGCCAAATGCATGAGAAATCATTACGATGGATTGGGAGAACCTTACGACTACATTGTTGAATTTAAAAAAGTTCTAAGAGTTGAACAAGTGGATGACTTCTTTGTGCAGTATGAGTCCTTTGGGCTCACTCTCACAGGAACAGCTTTGACGTGGTTCCAACCATTAGATCCCAATCAATTTGGAGATATTGAACAATTCTTTTAAGAATTCATAGGGGAATTCACTAAACGAGGGATTAAACAAAACTCTTCATCTTTAATCCATAGCTTTAAGCAGAGCCCCAATGAAACTGTGAAAACAACTGCACGAAGATTCAATCAGTATGTGGATAGATGCCCAGCGGTAGAAAGACTCACGCATCAAAAAATGATTTCATTATTCTTGGATGGACTAACAAACGGAACTTTAAGAACGTTAGTGTACGTAAAGAGACTACAGACATTGAGTGAATGTCTCCAAGAGTGTATTGACCTTGAGGACAACCTAGTAGATGATCTCAAGAGTGTGACCAGTCCTACTAAATCAGAAGACACTCGAAGCATAGTAACCTCCAACTCAAGCAATGTGGAAGAGCTAGCGGATCTGGTAGCAAAGAAGTTAGGAGTTCTCGGACAAAGGAACTACCAGCATCCATCTCTGAGAATACCTATGTTACGAAGATGTAGCTCATGTGGAGGTGATCACCCCACTCACATGTGCGTACGAGGAGGAACAAGTGTACCCCAAGTGTACCCGTATAATAGACAGCCCCATCAAGGAGCAGCCTTGTATTGTCACATAGAACAAAAATACACCAATCACACCACGAAAAATTGCCCATTCAATAGGCAGACACGGCCTCTACGACCACCTCAGTATCGGCCATATGGCTATCCACCTAGAGAGCTAGGCAGAGAGATGCCCAGGTACAATCCTTACCCAGCACCACCAAGAGCACCTAGGCCATACGAGCAAGCACAATATACACAACCCCAGCCAGCGTTAGGACCACAACTGTCACATCCCCAACATGTGGTACCTGTCAAGTATACCCAACCAGAGGAAAACTTAGAAAGAGCCATAGTGCCAACATCACCAATAGCCAGTGTAGAGTCAATGAGCCCAGGATACGAGCAATCCCAAGGGGAGTACTATTCCTATGATGCTAGTATAATGGAGTACGAGCAAGTTTATGATCCGCAATACTATGGATACGAAGGATATGACAATACCTATGGACCAGAAGTGGTGACATTAATGTACACCGCACCTAAAACACAGGCATCCGTAGGACCACCCAGCAAATCACCTGTGCCAAGAGGACCATGTTACATATGTGGAGGAGACCACTTCATCAGAGAATGCAGTCGGCCTTACAACCCACCACCTCTTAGAACTTGGGAAGGGTATTGCAGTGGTTGTGGAAAGGAACATCTCTTCCGAGATTGCCCAAAAAATCCCAACAAGGCTCAAGACATCTCTTCCGAGATTGCCCAAAAAATCCCAACAAGGCCATTACACAAGCACGAACGAAGGAATGAGAAGGAAAACAACCAGACCTTGAATAAGAAAACAATAAAATCTTAGACCCCAAAATTCAAATAGTGGAAGATTTAGAACACCCTCGCGAGAGTACTCAAGCAAGGAAAAGCCAAAAGTGGAAGGAAAGAAGAGAAAAGCTCAAGGAAAAATGGATGAAACACAAAAAATTAGGAAAATAAGAAACATACATGAAGCAATAAGAAGCCTAAAGAACCAAAGATTCGGGAAGAAGTTTCCATTCCCCCACTTATCCGAGAGTCAGAAAAGCTAGGATCAATTCTAGCCGATCCAAAACCGGATGATTTGGACATGTGGTTGAAAGCATACCAAGCTAGAATTAAGACTGGACCGAATGTGGAGCAACATGAAAAGCTACAAGGAGAGTTAGAAAAGGAGAGGCTTGCAATATGTAGAAAACTCATGGAGGTAGCACAAGTAACCCTAGAAAAGACTATCCCTGTCCTCCCCGAAACAAGGATAGCGGAGGATCAATACAAGGATTGTGTTAAAGCCAAGGACAAGGAACCTAAAGAGAAGAATGATAAACGTGAGCTAGTGAAAACCCATGACGAACCTATGTCAACAATGCCTGATTTAGAGGCTGATTGGCCAAAAGAATTGTGGAATAGAATTTGAGAAGAGCAATGGAAAAGGAATGGAGTGTCTAAACCTCCTTTTGAAGAATTAGATGTTGAACCCAACATGGAAGAAGTATATGAGGAAGTATTGAGACTAGACCAAAATAGGGAAGAAGCTCAGAGCATTTCGACTCTACCAAATTACATGGGAGAGTATGAAAAAGAATCCATGATCTTCCGAGTGCCCACAGTACGAAAAGGGAAACTCAGATAAGAATTCACACAATCTAACAAAACTTAAAAAGACAAAATTACAATGCCAATTGACTGTGGAAGAACTACTTCATGTTAAACTGCAATTATGGAAACAATTAGCAGGTCAACTGGAGTTAGGGTAGGAGAAGAACGAAAAGGAAAGCAAGGGAAATGAAAACCCACCTAAGGTACAAATCCCAGTGGATAAGGTTGGAGAATTTAGTGAAGGAGACGAACGTAACACGTGTCTACCTGTCACTTACAATGGCTATATGACCAAAGCCATACTAGACACAGTATCAAGAGTAGGTACTGCTACCAAAGAGATTTGGGAGAAATGGGGAAAGCCTGCCTTACGACCCACCCGCATGAAGCTACAGTTAGCAGATGGTCATGTTGAAAAACCATTAGGAATATTAGAAAAGATCAAATTTACCACTTGTGGAGTTGAATTTGAGCATACTTTAGCCATCTGTCAATTTGGAAAAGCAAATAACTATGAGATGATATTAGGACGACCCTTCATGAGACAACTTAGGGTAGTGCAAGATTGGGGACAAGACTTTTTATACCTTCAACATCAAAGAAACACCACCAAAATAAACTTACATACCTTTGCGTACAGAGATGTACCACCACTACAATGGAACCCCATACATAAAGAAGAGGATGATTTGTCTATCCATAGTGCTGGATCAAGCAATCAATCATGGATGCATGAGGACACCCAATTATGGATGTGTAAAGAAGCCAAGAAAGAGGATAATAAAAGGTAGTTATGGCCAATAGGACATCCTAATTATCGGCCCATAGAAGATCCAATGTACATGCCTCAAATCTTCCCTAATGAAAGATTTGAACCGCATGGATGGATGTAAATCCTAGCAACCTTGGATGTATGTGTGAATGAATAAGTTCTAACGATGAATAAATGTGTGGACAAAGAAGGCTACGACATAAATTTGTACATGGTTGTCCTTCAAGAAGTAGAAGCAGGGGAAATATTGGAAAAGGAGTGGAAAGAAGAATACAAGAGCATAGAGATGGAACCAGAATTTGATTATGAAGAACGCTACCTAGAAGCCATTCAAACCGAAGACAAGTATGGAATGACCAAAGTGTTAGCAATAGAAGCAGCCCCCATAGTACCAAAGCAGGAGGAAAGTGTGAGTAAGATCGAACCAAATCCTGACCTTTTTGAGGTTCCAGAGCATTTCAAAAGATATGAAGTAGAAGAGAGAAAAATAGCTATTCAAATGCCTAAAAGAGAGGCAAGAGAAGGAGAAGCATACGACAACAAGGAACAAACAAAAAAGATCATAGTAACTGTAGAAGATGGAGAAGAAAGATGTACATACATAGGAGAAGACGTGTCAACTGAGGAGGAAGAAGAATTAATATAGTTGATCAGGGAATATCGAGATGTATTTTCTTGGACCTACAAGGATCTCAAGGGTGTGGAACCCTCCATTTGTTCCCATAGAATACCAATGATATCGGAGGTGAAGCCATAAAAACAATGCCCTTACACCTATAACGAGGTCTATGCTGCAAAAATAAAAGAGGAAATAGACAAGCTATTAGTGGCTAGATTCATTTATGAAATAGAACATAGTGAATGGGTATCACCACTAGTGGTTGTGCCTAAAAAGAACGGAAAACTCAAAGTATGCGTTAACCTGAAAAAAGTCAATGCAGCCACAATCCGTGATAGCTATCCATTACCTATCACCGATCACCTATTGGAAAGAGTTGCAAGAAAAGAAGTCTATAGCTTCTTAGACGGATTCTCTGGATACAACCAAGTAGCTATTGCTATTGAGGATCAACATAAGACCGCATTCGCGACTGAATGGGGAGTCTATGCTTTCAGAGTGATGCCATTTGGACTCACTAACGCACCTTCTACTTTCCAAAGGTTGATGTGTCATGTTTTCAAAGAATTCCTAAAGAAAAGTATGGAAGTGTATGTAGATGACCTATGTACATATTCAAATAAAAGGCAAGACCACATCCGAGAATTGCAGAAAATATTTGATAAATGCCGACAATACAGAGTCTGCTTGAATCCCGAGAAGTGTGTATTCATGGTAAGACAAGGGAAGATTTTGGGACACATAGTGTCTCGGAACGGAATATCTACAGATGAAGACAAGATCAAGGTCATTTTAGACCTTCCTAGACCAAAGAATGCAAAAGAAGTGCAAGCATTTATGGGACATTGTGGATACTACCGTTGATTTATCCACATGTACGCCATAATTGCCAAACCTTTGTATGGGTTGTTGACCCAATTCACTTAAACAGATGAGTGCAAAAAGACATTTAACGAGTTAAAAAGGTGACTTAGCACGGCCCCAATTCTGAAAACACCGAATTGGAACAAGCCTTTTCATATTCATGTGGACGTTTCAAATTACGTAATAGGATGCATCTTAGCTCAGCTGGTAGACGAAGGAAAGTTAGATCACCCAATTGCCTATGCAAGTAGACAAAACTGAATCAAGCCGAGAGAAACTATACAACTACGGAGCGAGAGGGATTAGGAATGGTGTAGGTTGTAAAGAAATTCAGACATTACCTCTTAGCCAACAAATTCAAGTTCTTCATAGATCATCAAGCCTTATTGTACTTAGTCAATAAGCCTTGTAACACGGGAAGACTTGTGAGATGGTTTTTGCTATTGATGGAGTTTGACTTTGAAGTAATAATGAAAAAGGGAAATACCCATATAAGAGTAGACCACCTCTCTAGGTTAACACGGAGAACCACGAAGTGGAGTACCAGACGATTTGCCAAACACTTACCTGTTTAATTTGGAAGTGTGTCCAAAGTGGACAGAGAAGCTAATCCCAATCCTCACTCATGGCCCACAACACTTAATTAATAAAGAGAGTAAAAAAGGAAATTCTACAATCATGGAACTTGCACATTATTGCAAGAAGTGTGTACTATAAGGAACCCAATGGAGTATTATCAAGATGTACTGAGGAAGACGAACAAATGAAGTTGATTGAACAAGCCCATGTACACAAATGGAGGATGCACAAAGGAATTCATGGAACTCTAAGGAATTGAAACGACTAGGAGTATACTGGCCTGATATGTCTAAAGATGTCCATGATTATGTCAGTCATTGCGTAGAATGTCAGCAAACCATACCAGAGGATCACACATCCTTACCCTTCTCTACAATAGCACCCAAATGGAGTGAAACATTAGTGAAATTCCTAAAGACACGAGAAAACGAGGAAGGAGTCAGCTTAGCAAGGAAACGGTCCCTAGAGGAATTGAGTAAGGATTATGTAATCATGGGAAGACAATTATTCAAGAGGGGAAAAGACAATCACTTACGTTTATGTGTGCATGAAGGAGAGTACTTACCCATATTAGAGATGGCACATGCAGGTGCTGGAGGAGGCCATTTTTCCACCGAGAGAACTGTAAAAATGATCCTTTTCGTGGGCTTGTGGTGGCGGACTCTACATATGGACGCTGATACATATGTACAAAGTTGTGAGACATGCCAAAGGTCCAAATACCCGATACATGCCATTGAGGCCTATGGTTTGCGCTAGAGTTTTTTCCAAATGGGGTATTGATTTCATAGGACCCATTAACCCACCAGCCAAAGGGTCACATGCCGAATATATCATAGTAGCCACAGATTATTTGACTAAATGGGTGGAGGCAAAGGCTACTAGAAAGAATGATGCTCAGACCATTGCTAAGTTTCTTTTTGAGCACATTTTCACTCGTTTCGGATTACCAATTGAGATTGTGAGTGACCAAGGAACACATTTCATTAATGAAGTAATAGAGTCTTTAATGAATGAGTTCTTGGCGATCCATAAAAAATCAGCCCCATATTATCCTCAAGCCAATGGTCAAGCGGAAAGTTCCAATAAGGTGTTATGCATAGTTTTGACAAAGATAGTCAATAGTGGAAGGTCACACTGGGACAAACAATTGCATCATGCAATCTGGGCCTTCCGAGTTGCTTACAAGACTGCCATTGGGACTACCCCATTCAACCTTGTGTATGGACAAAATGCAATCCTACCGATCGATTTTTTAGTGCCAACTTTGAGAGTAGCCCAATAGTATGAATGAACAGGACATGAATTATCCAAGCAACTAGACCAAATTGAGAAGCTACATGAGACTAGAATACAAGCGGCTACAGGAATTTATGCGGCCAAGAGAAGACAAAAGGCATATTATGATGGGCACATAAAAGAAAAATGACTAAAAGAAGGAGACTTAGTCTTGGTCTACACCTTGAAGCAACATGCCCAGAAATTAAAAAAACGCAGATATGGACCTCTAATAATGAATAAGATTTCCACCAGTGGAGCCGTTAATCTAGCTACTCTAGATGGAGATATTCTTCCTAGTAAAATGATAGATGGATGTCTAGTAAAATGATATATGGAGCCATTGACGGATCAAATGTTAGCATGCCTCGTAGGTGCACAAAATAGGAAGAAAGAGGAAGAACGAATTAGAGAGGAAGCACGGCAAGAAGCCTTAGAGCATATGAAGAAACGGAATGAGTGGATAAGGCAAAGAGATGAACGGTACCTACAAGGAGAAGAGCCTATTCCCATGGCTAATTACCAGGTTCATAAGTCTGACACAACCAATGTCTGCATGTCCCAGCCTTATTTAAACTTAGGTATTGGAACGACGGGGTACCAGCTAATAGATGCCTTACTAGATTCAGGAGTAGCACTCAGTTGCATATGAAATATGGTCATCATGGATCTTCAAATGATTATGACACCCACGAAAGCACACATGATAGGTGTGGGAGGTCAAGTTATAGACTGCATCGGAGAAGCACCAGTATCCCTCCACCTAGGAAATTCAACTATGGAACAATGAGTTTTAGTGTGCAGAGATGAGGATCTAATAGAAAACTTGATCCTAGGACAAGACAGGATCATTGAGAATGAAGTAAGCATCCACCTAGCTCAAGGATACATTTCAGCCAAAATAGGGCACAAGGAAATCTTTAGTCTATTAGGAGAGAAACCCTCACATAGACCAGGAGTCATCAGAAGTGTTGAACAAATCGTACAAGAGCACATAGCAAATGATTCCAGCATAAATCAATCAGAAGCAGGTCTGATGGAAGAAGCGAATTCAAACACCAATGTATCCAAGGGAAAACTAGATTCATCCTACTTGATGGGTGAACAGAAGGGAACCAAGGAGGACAATACCATACAGATGTGAGGCATGTCAATTAGGTAAGGCTCATAAGAAGTCTTATTCCAAGCATGGTTTTATGTATTCAGAGAAGCTTGAGTTGGTACATACAGATGTGTGGGGACCATCAAAGGATTTCAGTATCAATGGTTAAAGGTATTATGTGATTTATGTTGATGATGCTACCAGATGGATCACTATCTATGTGATTAAAGATAAGCCAGAGGTATTCAATACATTCAAACATTATCATGTGTATGCAGAGAGAATTATAGGCCAAAAGTTGAAGAGACTAAGGTCAGATGGAGGGGGAGAGTATTACTCTAATGAGTTCAGTGATTACTTGTGGAATGCAGGTATAAAAAGGGAAATTACTTGTAGGTACTCTCCTCAACAAAATGGTGTAGCAGAAAGGAGGAATAGAACTCTTGTTGAGTTTGCGAGATCCATGATGAAGGAGAAAAATTGCCCAAATTACTTGTGGGCTGAGGCTGTAAATACAGCTACATATTTGGTCAATAGATTACCATGTAAAGCTTTGCACGGTATGACACCATATGAGGCATGGTGGGGTAAGAGACCTACTCTAGATCATTGCAAAGTATTTGGATGTTTGGCATATGCATATGTGCCATCTCAATTGAGGCATAAATTGGAACCTAAAGCTAAAAAATATGTGTTCATTGGATATGATGATAAGCAAATGGGATATAGGTTGTGGAGTCCATCCACAAAACAATTCCTTGTGTCTAAGGATGTTACATTTGATGAGCAAGGTACTTGGTATGCAGGTACACTTAATGTTCATGCAGGTGATGAAGAAATTGTGAATCAAAAGAAAGGTAAATCAAAGGTTCAGATATTTGATGAAGAGGAGAACAATGAAGTACAGGTTGAAGTTGAAGAAGTGCCAAGGTTTGATCCAAAATGTGATGAACCAGAAACCTCAAGGAGTGGAGAACTCAAAAGGTCAACAAAACATAAATGGCAACCTACAAGGTATAGTTATGACACTTCTTTTTTGGCTACCAAAGATTATGCTTATTTGATAAAGGCAGATGAAGACCCTTCTACATATGAAGAGGCAAAAGGTAAGGAAAATTGGGAGAAAGCTATGCAGGAAGAGTATGATGCATTGATGGAGAATCAGACATGGGATCTGGTTCCTAAACCAAATAGTCAGAAGATCATTGGATGCAAATGGGTCTACAAGACAAAGAGGTTTGCAGATGGAAGTGTGTCTAGGTATAAAGCTAGACTTGTTGTGAAAGGGTTTGCTCAGACATATGGTATAGATTATGATGAGACCTATAGTCGTGTGGCAAAGATGACAACCATCAGGACACTCATAGCTATTGCTGCATGTAAAGGTTGGAAATTATGTCAATTAGATGTGAAGAATGCTTTTCTAAATGGTTATATTTTAGATGATGTTTTCATGGAGCAACCACAAGGATTTAGAGATGAAAGGTATCCAGAGTATGCATGTAAGCTCAAGAGAGCTTTGTATGGTTTGAAGCAGGCACCAAGATCATGGAATTATAGACTTGTGAAGTTCTTGAAGGAACTTCGTTTTCAAGTATCTAAAGCAGATAGTAGCTTGCTTGTCAAAGCAAGTGATGATGGGTTCATTTACATGTGCATATATGTTGATGATATAATTCTTACAGGTACATATGAGAAAGGCATTCAAAGCCTAAAGAAGAAAATGGAGAAAAGAGTTCAAGATCAGTGACTTGGGAGACTTGTCATATTTCTTGTGCATGGAGATCTCATACACTCAACATGGAGTGTATGTAACTCAAGAAAGGTATTTGAAAAACTTGTTGATCAAGTTTAAGATGAATGATTGCAGGGCAACACCTACTCCAATGGAGGTGAATCACAAATTGAGAAGATATGGAAGAGAAGAGTTCAAGGACATGAAGCTATATCAAAGTTTGGTTGGTAGTCTCATCTATGCTACATTAACTAGGCCTGACTTGTCATATGCAGTTGGAGTATTATCTCAATTTATGCATTGTCCTAGAAAAGAACATTGGATTGCAAGTCAAAGAGTGTTGAGGTACATTAAGGGTACACTCAAAGAGGGTTTGTATTATGGTTTTACATCAGATACAAACATCAAGATTTATAGTGATACAGATTGGACAGGTAATCCTGGTGATAGGAGATCAACTTATGGATACCTGTGTTATGTGGGAGATAAGTTAATTTCATGGTGTTCAAAGAAGCAACACACAGTTGCTTTATCATCCATAGAGGCTGAGTACAAAGGTATGGTTGAAGCTGCAAAGGAAGTGATATGGCTTAAGACTCTTATGAAGAGTTTTGACATCACTTAGAGTACACCCACTATTCATGGAGATAACATGAGTTCATTGTATTTAGCTGTAATCCTATTTTTCATGCCAGGACTAAACATACTGAGATTCAGTATCACTTTCTAAGAGAGAAGGTGATGGATAAAGAGATTGAAGTAATACATACTTCAACAAAAAATCAGATAGCTGATATGCTAACCAAGAGCTTGGATGGACCAAAGCTACAGAGATTCAAAGACAGGGCAGGTATAAAGAAGATAGAGAAAACCTCAATTGATGATTGAGGGAGAGTTTTTGGTGTAGGGAAATCAACAATTGAAGTTTTGATGAAGGTTTAAACTCAAGGACTGAAGAAAAGATCCAGATATGAAGCATGAAGAAAGTACATGTTCAAAGAATGAAGATGTGTATACATATGTACATTAATTTAGAGTTACTTTACTTATACTTTTGTATGGTCATGAGCTTGTAAATATTTGCCTATATATACAAGGAAAAATGTCGGGGAAAATATGAGAGAGAGTGTGTGAGAACAAGAATTGAAGAGAATTAGAAGTCATTAGACACTTGTGAAGTGTGTAGAATTGCTCTCTCATCCAGATGTAAAGTTTTCCAGTAATGAAGAAAGTTGCGCCCGATTTTTCTAAGTGTTCTCCTTCAGTGTTTGATCATTTCAAGAATCCTTTTGTAGATTTCTAATTCCATATTTAATGAGTCTATGGTTAAATTTTGAGAGCCTAATTGTAAAAAGGCTGTGAGAATTATGAATAGGAACATTCATATGTGAAGAAGTGTTGAGTGTCTTCTGAAACAGGCGCAATCTCGATGGTCAAAGAATTGATAATTTCTCAATGCATAGTGTAAAGTTTTGCACAAATGAGGAGTCAAAATCTAAGTTGGAAGATAAGCCATCTATGGCTAAAAGAATTTGCATAAACGGGTTCTAGTTTGAGAGAACCAAGCTTTAGAAGTTATAGGTGTCAAAGTCGACTGTAAAGAACTATAGTTTTAGACATAGGTGACTTCTTAAGATCATTTCAGAAGATCGACTGAATCTTTTGGAGTGATTTAACTTGGAGGTGGTGTGCAAACTATATGCGACATCCTTCACAATAGGTTGATATTTCAGCCACAAGTTTAGCTAGAAATCTCGGATTAATGTGATTTAAATTTAAGTCTCTAGAAAACAGATAGACCCACAAGTTCACACATAGATTCAAATTCTACTTTGAGGCAAAATGGCACCAAAATTTCTAAAGACTATAGAGCTTTGTGCAAGTCAAGTTGATGTCAATCTTGACAATAGGTGCATTTTTTGCTCATAACTTGAGCTATGAGCATCAGATTGTAGAGATTTCAAAGGCAAATTTGTACTTGATGTAGAGATCTACAAGTTTGTAGATTATCATAGGTGAAACTTCTAAGCTTCTAAAATTGCATAATATAGAAATGTCACACTCATTTCAATAGCAGTGTAGTATGTTTGGTCATGTCTTCAACTACAGTCTCACAAGGAGAAACTTTCAATATGAAAATTGTAGCTGGCATTGAGATCTTGAATTTGATGAAGAGCTTACAGGAGAATTTTAAAGTTTAGAGCATTAAAAAATGCAATATTTAGACTATGAGAGTTGTCTTATGCAACCCTAAAGATAGTTAAAGATTGAAATTATCTTTAAATATCTTTCGAGCTCTTAGTTTAGAGGTTCATTGGTGCATAGATAGTTAGGAGAAGTGTATGTGAGATCTTGTGCTTTGATCTTGGGTCCCGTTTGACCATGTATGATTTTAAGTTGTGCGTTCTTTTTTTCCCTCTGTCTTGTTTGCTAACCGTCGAACCTCACCAGCCCGACACACAGAGGGATTCATTGAGTTCCTCCTCCCAACCATGCCCGAGATCCTCATGTGTGAGTCTCTTCCTAGAATCCCTCTCAAGTCCTCTACTACATGGGCAAAGTGTCTCAAATGGTGCCATGTGGCCACTATGCCACCTCACCCAATAGGGTGTTTTCACCCATAAGCTAAAGTGCCCACAACTAATGTAGCATTTCCTTCCCCTTCCTTCAAAAAGTAAGCGAAATGTCTGTAATGGTAGAAGGAAGTACTCCCCAAAACCCTATGTGCTCTATGTACATGGTCATCTCTATGTGTTGCTTCCCCATATCATTCCCCTTAAGAGGTCTCATATGAGATCATCTCAAAGGTGGCAAACCGTCTGAGTGGTGCCTACTATCTCCCATGTACTCTCCACTTCCAAACTATCACTCCCATGACATACAACATCATTGAAATGACCTAAGTCCATATGATGTATCCTCTTTGGAGCAATAGTATGTAAAGCAAGTGTAAAAGTGCTAAGCTTATGGGTTTGACCATACCATAATGGAGATAATAAACCATAGAATCCTTTGAAATATAGAACAAAGTTGTTGGAGTTAGATGTCTGCAGAAGCACACAAACATCACAATGAAGAAGGAGAAGCTTGGAGCACAACACACAATATTGAATGTATTACCACTAGAATGTACAAAGATAAGTAACCCAATAGGGCTATAGGCATATATACAAGCTGGGGGAAAAAACCTCCTAAAGAGGGGAAAAAGTGCCCAGATGGTCCTAGTGTGTTCAAACACATCACTACCAAAATATATCAATAAATCCCCCTAGGAGTGATGCGATGAACAAGGAGCTGACACTCATGTATAAGGAAGTGATGTGGAATCAATCCACAAAATGAAGTAAGCCCAAAGCTCTGCCAAAAGCTTTAAAGTTCTCCCTAGGCAGAGCCTTCGTGAAAAGGTCTGCAATGTTCTCCTCCGGGGCACATATGCCAAGCTAATTTCTCCAAGAAAGAACCTCTCCCTGACACAATGATAATGCACCTCAATGTGCTTAGTGTGAGCATGGAACACAACGTTCCTTGCAACTGCCAATGCACCCTGACTATCAGTGAAGATGGTGGTGGCTAAAGACAGACCAACACCCAAATCAACCATAAGGCGTCTAAGCCACACACACTCAATAGTCGCTATGAAAGCTACCCTATACTCAGCCTCACAACTAGAGGTGGCCACAATAGGCTGTGTCTTGCTCAATCAAGATATACATGAGCTACCAAGCATGAAGCAAAAACCACTAGTGGACACACAAGTGTCATAGCAACCAGCCCAATCAGAGTAAAAAAAAGCATGCAAATCTGGCGGTAGTGATCCCCCCTTGGTATAAAACAATCCAAGTAGTTGGGTACCACTCAAGTAGCGAAACATGTGCTTAACTGCCTGCCAATGCTTGACACCTGGGAAATGCATAAACCTACTCATTTGTGAGACAAGAAATTGAATATCTAGCCAAGTAATGCATAAGTAAATCAAGCATCCAACAGACTGCTGATAGAACAACATCAAATGCATCTCCAATATCATGATGACTCAATCGTAAACCTGTCTCCATAAGAGTGGCAATAGGCTTACAGTCTTCAAGGCCAAAATGTTGCAATAATGTGTCAATATATTTTGTTTGACACAAATCCATTCCACCATCAACTTGCATAAATTGAATGCCCAAATACTGATGCAAATGCCCCAAATCAAATATCTCAAATGAGGCATGCAAATCAGCCTTAAAATCAGCAATATGCTTGTCATGAGGACCAGTGAGCAGCATGTCATCAACATACACAACAATGATCAGAAGCACATCATTAGCACGCTTAACATATAAGCTGCTTTCAGTTGGACTATTCTCAAAACCATGGCCAATCAGATAGGCATGTATCTTTTTATATCAAGCATGTAATGCCTTCTTTAACCTACACACCTGGTTTCATGCCACAAGGATGAAAAACATACACTTCTTCATGCAAGTCATCATTTAGAAATGCAGTTTTAATGTCCAACTGATGTACATTCCAACCATGATGAGTTGGAAGTGCACAAATGCTATAAAGACTAGTCATTCCGCATGTAGGAGCAAAGGTTTCATCAAAATCAATGCCTCTTTCCTGTGCATAACCCTTTGCAACAAGTGTAGACTTATAGCTATCAATTGTTCCATCAGGCTTACACTTTAGCTTGTATACCCACTTAGTGCCAATGGCTTTCTTTCCAGGAGGCAAGTCACATAAAGGCTAGGTACCATTTTTCATGATAACATCATGTTTAGATTGCATAGTAGCCATACAATTTTAGAATTTTGTGCATCATCAAATGAAACAAGTTCGTTCTCATCACTGAGACTAGAGGCATCCATAACATAGCAATCTGATACAAAAGAAGCACTATGAGAGCCTAAACGAGTACGATATGATAGAGGTGCATCTAATTTGTTGTCACGCAAAGTTTGCATTAGCCATTTTGGCATAGTTTTTGCCTCCTCAATATCAGTTCTCTTATAAACAAGTGCATCATGTAAATGTGCATCAGAAATGGAATGATCTACATCATCACATGAAACCTGCAAAGGCTAAGAAGTTGCATCATTAGGACCAGCACTAGACTATCCACATGTAAAAAGAGGTAGGTAAGTATAATACATGTCCATCGTACATGAAAGTAAAGGCTGAATAGCATCTTCCACAAAAACAACATCACTGCTAACCAAAATGTGTTTAGTCTATGGATGATACAAACGATAGCCTTTACTTTCAAAACTGTACCCAACAAATATACATTTTACTACTTTATCATCCAATTTCTTGTGATGTTGTTCAGGCACTAATGCATATGCCAGACAACCAAAAACTTGCACGTGAGCAACAAATCTCTTATGACCATGCCAAGCCTCATATGGAGTGATAGATTGCAGTGCTTTACTGGGACACCTATTAAGTACATATATTGCACACATGACAGCCTCAAGCAAAAAACTATGTGGTAAGGCCTGACTCTTGACCATATACCTCGCCATCGCCATGAGTGACCTATTGTTCCGTTCAGCAACTCCATCTTGTTGAGGTGTATATGGCACTTTACACTAATGTTTTATCCCACATTCATCGAGAAATGCATTAAAGTCAGAAGACATATATTCCCCCCTTGATCAAAATGGAGGGTGTCCATTTTACACGCTTACAGATTTTCAGCCAAAAGCAAAAACTATTTGAAGCAGATAAACACTTTGGAGTTTGCCTCTAAAGTGAGACCTTTGAGCCAAAGTGAGATTTCTCCTCGATCTTTGAGTTGATTCCCACTTTCTCCTTTCCTTAAAAGAGAAACTTGTGAATTCATTTGATCCTCTCTCCCATAACTAATGAAGGTGTATGTAGTGAATCTTGGTGCAATTACTCCAAGCCTAAATGCTTGACCATTTATCCTAAGGCTCATATGTGCACTCAAGTATTAGCACATGAATCATCTCTTGTAAAAGATAGAGTTTTAATCCTTGTAAAAGTGCACATTGTGAGAAGAGATGCTGATACAATCCAAAGATGAGGTTGGTGCTACAATAATCTGCCTTAGACCTAGCAACTTTCACTCCAAGAATGCTTACTAGACACTTTGAGCTTGCTAATGATGCAATAAAGCCTCCTTAGTGCTTTGAAAGATCATTCTCCAATTGATTCATCAAAATAGATAGCTCAACCCAAAACAGATGATAAAAAACTTGTTGTTTTGGGATGGAAAGCACTCTGGAATTTTACTTAGAGCTCACAATCTGCTAAAATTTAACTAGAGAAACTTTGCACACATTCAATTGAATATATGAAGAATCTAAAGCAACAAATTTGATGAATTTTAATGGACTATACTGAGAGAAATCAATTTAGGAAACATTGGGGTGTCATTCCAACTTTTCAAGAGTAATTTGCCTACATACATAGGTCACTTCAAATTGATGTAGCTTAGAAAGTAAAGACCCAAATGCACTGAAAATCGAGGTCAAGCAAATAGAATTACCACTTTACCGATAGCAATTTAATTCACTTCAAAAGACTAAGTACTCAGAGAGAAATCACTAATCAAAGTTGACTTAAAAACATAGAGAAAACCTGAGAGAGCAGTTGTAGAGAACTCTAGGTATGATATAAGAAATCAATCTGTATTGCCCATATAGTACATGAAATTGATGGGGATGAAGCATGGGAAGGAGGAGCACAATGTGTGCTTCATTGATGATCCAAATCATGATTCTAATCTCCTCTAGAGGACTGCTCTACCCCATGACTTTCTTCATGAGCTTTTATGGGAATTTTTGAATTCAAACTTGGTGGGATTCCACCTAAAAGTTTATCCATTCTAGCAATCTCATTTAATTGATTTCTCCTACTTGAATTTGATGATTTTCACCTACCAAGGTCATAGGAATTCCTTTTTCCCTTTTACATTTGAAGATTCTAATTTTCTACTTTTACAAGAGAAAGGTTTTATGGTTTCTCTCATTGAGAGTACATAATGAAGTAGTTCGATGGCGATGCACCACAGTGCGCTCTCCTTCTCGAGAGCTCCACAACGATATGCTCAGAGTAGAAAACCGAGCTTCTAAGGCCACACGCAGTACTCCGCACAGAGGCTACAGAATATGCTGAAAACACAGTAAACAGGGAGCACGAAGACAGACTTCTTAGGTCTTACAAATGCGGTCCAACTTACAGTCTGTGACTGACCAGGCCACTATATGTTTTATTAAAGAACATATACAAAGAAGTGTCCGGTGGCCATTTGGCCTTTCACATGGACACTAACGGTAACAATCTCCCACTAAAGGCCAATATGGCTAGAGTAACTATGGGAGAAAAATAAAGAATGATAAAGAATACCTGAGTGTAAGTCTACAAACTATACCTCCCACCTCATGGGCATGTTACACAGTATACAAGTGACTGCGTAAGATCAAGAATCAAGTAACCCCCATCAAGTGATAACAGTGTCGAAAGCTATCCTGTGGTAGAGCTTTAGTCAAAGCATCTGCAACATTATCTTGAGTGTGAATCTTCTCAAGAATAATGGTCTCAGTGGCTAAGCAATCTCTAATGAAGTGATACCTCACCTCAATGTGCTTGGTCTTTGCATGTTAAACCGGATTCTTAGCCAAAGCAATGGCACTTTGACTATCACTAAGCAAGCAAAGTACATGCTGAGGTAAACCCATATCACAAGCAAGACGAGAAAGCCACAATGCTTCCTTACATGCCTCATTTGTTGCAACATACTCTGCTTCTGTGGTGGAAACACTTGTACATTCTTGAAGAGGAGATCTCCAAGAGATAGCACCTCCAGCAAAATGAAAAATGTACCCTGATGTAGACTTACGATTGTCTACAGAACCAGCATGGTCAGAATCTGTGTAACCAATAATGGATGTTTTCCCTCTACCTAAACATAGACACTTGTCCTTAGTGCCACTCAGATATCTCAAAATCATCTTGATCGCTTTCCAATGTTTCTTGTGAGGATTAGACATATATCTGCTCACAACTCCCACTACAAATGCAATGTCTAGTCTCGTAGCTACCATAGCATACATGAGACTACCAACAGCAGATTGGTAGGGAATTTTGGTCATGAATTCCTTTTCCTCATCTGATTTGTGGCAATCATCCTTGCTCAATTTCACATATGTGGGTAAAGGTGTACTCAATGCCTTTCCACCCTGCATATTGAACCGGTGAAGTACTTTCCAATCCCTACAACATCACACTAGTAAGAGTCACCAAGTCTCACGGTACCAAGAGACTTTGCTGCATAATTAGAGAACCATTCTCTATGTGGTGTCACATGGAAAGAAGCACTAGAATCTAGTAGCCAGGTGTGGGAAAGAGAATCAGCCATAAGTGCCTCAGATGGCACAGTACTATCAAGTGTCAATACATCAGCATCATCAAAAATAGCATTAATTTCTTCAATCTTCATAGTCGAAGTCGATGGTGCAAGTAACTATTTAACATGCCCATCAACATTTTGTCCTTTACCTTTAGCATTCTTTAATGCATAATAGTCTTTCTTCATGTGTCCTTTCTTATGACAATAATGGCATTTGATATTCCTCTTCCTTGATTTACTTCTACTCTTATTCAGTTGACCATTCTTTTCCTTGTTCTTGCTCCCGCCACGTTGCTGATTCTTTTTTTTAATGTAAAGGAAGTTCGGCAATACCCTACTCTCCCGGGCTTGAATTAAATAAAGAAAAGTACAAGAGAAGGGGACTAGTGCCCACGGGACCCCCCAAATCCCACAAAGCAGGGGAAGCTTTTACAGAGCTTAGATGACATTACAAAGAAGGTTAATTACCCTCTCATCACCCTCATGTGGGGCCCACTTGGGTTTAAGCTTGTTATCGATCAAAAGGAGTACTTGATGATGCCTAAAGGGGGGGGATTTTTTACAGTTGACAATCCTTTTGCCAAGGAGGAACAGCGATTTCTCAATTGACCACTCCTTGGGGGAGTCACCGAAGTTGAAAGCACATCTTTCCCGCCAGATTTTCCATAGAACCTCCCCTCTGATGGCGTTCCAGAGAGACGCGGAGCAGTCGATCGCTTCTCCCAGCAGGGCTTGCTGCCAACTGAGACGTCTTGGAAGTCTAATTCTCTTTCCAACCACCTGCCAGAGTCTGTTGGAGTTGGGGCAAGTAAAGAAGATGTGTGAAACATCTTCGATAGACCGGTGGCAGCGTTTGCACCAGGGAGGGATCCCACAAATTTTGCTAGCCTTAAGGTTGGTCCAGATTCCGTGATGAAGAATTTGCCATAAGAGGACAGACTTTTTGATTTCTATGAGGGGGTGCTAGATAGCCATGAACTTCATGTCCCACCGAAGCCGCGTCCATGACAGGCACCACTTTTTGTTGAGGTTAACCTGATAGTCGATCGTTTCTTTGATGTTCGGGATTTTTGATAGACTATTCCCATTGTGCCATTTGAGACCAAGCGAGCTCGGCATGTCGTGTCCCATGAGAAGGCGAACTTTGTGTCGGTACCAGGCGAGAAATCTGCTTTGCAAAGTGTTCCATTCTTCATGCGAAATGTTGATGCTAGGGTCAATATCCTCAAAGTTGATCCAGCGGTTGGTGTCTTGTTTCCAGAGATGTTTCCATTTTTTGAAGCCTTTGTTCCATAGCTTCTTGGCGTTTTGAATGTTCCAAGATTCCACACTCCGGATGCCATGGATCGGAAACCAGATAGAGTCGTTTTGTCTGATACCGGCAGCCCACTTCCAGTCTTCACTTATTCTTGTGAAGCTTTTGACTTTATTCCATGCACCCAATGTCCAAGATACCAAGTCCCCCACTATCTCTATGGCTGGTGCAGATGGACCATTTGATTTTAGGCACTCCCCTCCTATTGTGGTCGCCCGTCCAAAGGAAGTTTCTACAAATACTATCCAGTTTGGACAGATCTTGCTCTTTCGGTCTCCAACAAGAAAGGAAATAAATGGTAGATGATAAGAGGAACGTGTTGATGACCATAGCACGACCAGCAAGATTGATTTGCATACCTCTCCAATAGTTAAGCTTGTTTTCGAGTTTGGCAAGCACCCAGTTCCACCGCTGTTCCAAAGAGACGCCAAACCCCAAGGGAATCCCCAGAACCCGAAAAATTTGGCCCTGCGGGATGATTTGACAGCCATGATCAATGAGAAGGTCGGGCTGTGACCCACCAATAGCTCTAAAGGCGGTCTTAGAGTGGTTGATTATGGATCCAGAGGCTTCACAAAAGGTAGCAAGACACTTCCAGAACGTCTCAAGGCTGGTACTATCATTGTGCACAAAAGCGTTCATATCATCGGCAAAAAGTCTCATGGTGATCTGATTGTGGTCATGCGGCAAACGAAGGCCTTTAATGTTACTAGCTTCCACCTGATGCTCCACCAGCCTGCTAAGACCTTCCGTGGCGATGGCAAAGAGAAGGGGAGCCAATGGGCACCCTTGTCTGATAGATCTTCTAAGTTTGATCACCTTTGAAAGATTTCCATTAATGTTAATTTGGGTCGATGCGTTTCCAAGAAGGGTCGCGATCATCTTGGTGAATTTCTGACTACATCCAAGATCCTGTAGCGACTGAAGAATGTAGTCCCATTCTAGCCTGTCGTAGGCTTTATCAAAGTCGATCTTGAGGAAAACCACTTCTTGTTTAGACTCATTTGCAAATTCAAGACCTTCCCAGATATCTATTATGGTTTCCAAAATTGACCTGCCTTTGATGAAACCTTTTTGGTCCTCGCTTAACCACGCTCTCAAGTGGCAAGAGATTCTGTTGGCAATGACTTTGGCGATGATCTTGTATCCTGTTTGGAGCATTGTAATGGGACGCCAATTCTCTATTCTGTTCTTTTCCCCTTTTTTGTGTACTAGCTTGATAATGCCATTGTTGAGGCAAGAAGGAAGCGCGCCAAACTTGAGTGCCTCTTGCCAAACCAAACGGAGAGGGGTGGCAACCACCAACTTGAAGGATTTAAAGAACTCATTAGTGAGCCCGTCGGGGCCCGGGCTTTTACCTGAGGGGAGGGCATCGATGACCTCAATGATTTCGGCTTCAGAGATAGAGGCATGAAGCAGAGAGTGAAGGTTGGGTGGTATCCTGTGGGGGGAAACCCTAGATATGGCAGCCATACAGTCCCTTCTATGGTGGGAGAGGGGGTTTGAGGTCCCCAGGAGTCTTGTGAAGTGCCCTTCAATGATCCCAAAATTATCTTCTTCCGTATTGCATACATTGCCATTTGCGTCTAGCAATAAGGGGATCGATTCTCTGTTGTGTTTCCTTTTGAGGATACGACACATCTCTTTGGTGGGTTTGTCGGCTTTGCCAGCCCACCACTCCTTGAAGAAAATTTGCAAATTTTTCCTTTGTATCTCTTCCTCATATCTCAGCAGCGCTCTGATTTTTCGAAGTCCTTTCTGGGCTTGAGATTTTCCTTTGTTCACTTCCTCCTCGAGCCGCCAGAGTCTATGATATAGAGCTTCTCTACGAGCCCGCCGCACAGTCTCTAGCATCTTCCTGGATCTAATCATGATCTGTCGTGACTTATCGACTGCACTTCTCCAACACTTGGCTGGGGACAAGCCAGAGGCAAATGCCTCCTTCCACACATCAGAAATTTCTTGATGGACGGAGGGGAGAGAGAAGGAGGGCACACTGGCATGGAACCACGGAGCCTTACGAATCTTGGTGGGGGGTTGAAAAGTGATGACGATCGGGTAGTGATCAGAGATGGTGAGGTCGGTGCGTTGCGAGAGGGAAGGGTGGCCCCACTGATGAGTAAAACTCTGGGAGATGTAGCATCTATCAAGTCTAGCTTTCCTCAGGTCCTTGCCTGCTTGGAGATTTGACCAAGAAAAGCCCTTCGAGTCTTTGAATTCGACCAAATCCAAGTGTAGTTTAGTTTTGTCCCACGTTTCTTTCTCCCGACTGTCGATGACCCTACCCTTGCCCATCCATCTGTCCGTAGGGTCCTCAACCATGTTGAAGTCACCACAGATAAGCACGTTGTGGGGGAGCGAGTCCAAGGAGGCCCAAGTGTTAAGTCTCTCTAACTCCCCATTGGGGGCATACAAAGAAACTAAAGTAAAACAAAAGGGAGCACCGAAAGAAATAGCAATCCATCGATGACATTCATCTTCAAAGGAGTTCTCGAGCTTTTCAAACCAGAGTTGATTGATACCGATTACCGTTCCGCCGGATCCCCGATGATGCGTCGTTGAAATCCAAACATGGGTCGAGGAGACATGTCTAAGCCGTTTCTGGAGGTCTTCTCCGTCAATTTTAATCTCTTGGATACATATAAAATCTGGTTGCTGATTCTTTCCTTGGTAAGAATCACGAACATTATATGCATCTCCACTCCGAGTGCCAACCATAGATTTTCTACGAATCTCCTCACTCAAGAGTGCTCCACATATGTCATCATAGATGAGTTTTCCACCAAGTGCACTGTTGCTAATAGCTATGCAAAACGTATCCCATGATGATGGCAGGGTGCATAACAGCAATACTGCTTTCATTTCATTATCCATATCCATTTTCTGAGCTTGTAACTGGGAGAATATAGCATCAAAATCATTTAGATGAGCAGCAACACTATCCGTGTCCTTCATACGAAGGTCATATAATTTTCTCATCAGATACACTTTATTTGATGCGGTCTCTTTTTCATATGTATTGCATAACTTCTTACAAAGCTCCTCTGCACTTTCACAGTCTAATACTATAAAGTAAACATTATCTACCAGGTGCAAGTCAATGGTAGACCTCGCCATTTCATCTAACTCATCCCAATCATCTTCATCCATGTCAGCAAGCTTCTTTGAAATCCCATTTACTAGCTTCCATTGCCTCCTTTGAATTAGCACATCTTTAATCTGATTCTTCCATAGAGAAAAGTTTGTGCCATCAAATTTTCGGATCTCAAAATGGTCTTTGCCCTACAAGTTATAGCTCCTCTTTGGAGCACTAGCACTAGACCCTGATCCATCGGATGTGCCTAAGACCTTTGATGGCATGATTGTAGAGAACTGAATAGAATGATAATGGAGCTAGAAGAGTCCAAACACCAACAAATAAGTGTACCAAGGAGTAAATCGACCACTATATAGTTGACTAAACCAGAAATCTGGAAAAATTTTGCCAGAATATCCTCTGCAAAATTAGCATATGACCAGTGTCAAAGTATAAAAAAATTGCAAGTACTGACATGTCTACCTGCATAGTGAATCACTGACTCCACTGCATATAATCAGTTGCCCAATAGAAGCCAACTAGGCTTATCGAGCACCTATGAACAACTATCATACATCTCCTATGGCGAGGCTAGGTAAGTCTTCCACCTGCATGACCCAAGAGATCCCGACATCTGGGTGTCTGCGAGTTAAGAAAACCTCACCACGACCCTCTTTATCAAACGTAAAAGGCTTTATGCAAAGAACGTAACTGTTATATCAATGACCACATGGACATACATAAGCGGTATCCATAGAAGGGTACATGGTGTGTATGTGCTCAATGTATGCAGTAAAATGACACTAAAAGGCTGAATACACAGCCCAATAACTAGCCAATAACACCTGCAAGTGTCTGTCAACTCTGATGTTTTAGGCTTAAAAAACCTGCATGAATTTGCAGCGGCTATCCCACCAAAACTAAAAACCTCTCGAGAAACCTGTAGTTTTACGAGTGTGGCTGAAAATACAGCCCCAAAGGTTGATATTTATTGTCTAAGAAGTACAAAGAACACTCGTCTTGATGTTCTTGGACCTGTGTAAAGAGAACTATGTGCGAAAATACTCCAAAATGGCTCCAAAAGACACCCCAAAAATGCTTCAGAAATAGGCTTTGAAAGCAAAGAATGAAGCTTTGAGGGAACAAAACTTGTTCAAGGTAATGTCAACCTTAGTCTTTCCCCTTCTTCAGACACCACAAGAGTGTAGCTTAGTGGCAAGAGATTGTCACGGTTAAGCGAGCTCTGGGGGGAACAATACTGGGATGGGTGACCTCCCCGGAAGTACAAGGAACCCTTATATTCCTTGATCGTTGAGGTCTTCCCTCGCGCACAGCCAATGGTGCCAATAGTGACTTCGGTGACTCGGATGACAAGGTGTGCCAAGGTCTATGCCTTGGTTGTTGCCTTAGTCGCCGCCTTAGTCGTAAGCCTTGGAGAAAGCCTGGGGGGGTGCTCGCTTCGATCGCACAAAAGGAACAAAGCTTTTTGCCTCGAACTGCTCTAATACAAGTGAAGTATTTTGATGGCGATGCACCATAGTGCCTCTCCTTCTTGAGAGCTCCACAACGATATGCTCAGAGTAGAAAACCGAGCTCCTAAGGCCGCACGGAGTACTCCGCACAGAGGCTGCAGAATACGCAGACTTCTTAGGTCTTACAAATGCGGTCGAACTAACAGTCTGTGACTACCAGGCCACTATATGTTTTATTAAAGAACATATACAAAGAAGTGTCCGGTGGCCATTTGGCCTTTCACATGGACACTAACGGTAACACATAAAAGCTCATTACACAAATAACTTTAATCAAGCATTAGGCTTGGAAAAATGCACCAAAAGCTCCCACTCAAGCCTATCATGCTTGAGTCTTCATTCCTTACTGATTTCAGTTAGTCCAATCATCCCTTTGAATCTGCTTAGCTTGATACCATCCAATGGTTTTGTCAACATATCTGCACATTGAAGATTAGTTACATATACATAGAATAGTTGAATGTCCTTGCTCAATAGTTTTTCTCTAACATAATGGTAATGAACTTCAATGTGCTTAGTTCTAGCATGGTAAACAGGATTAGTTGCTAAGTGAAGAGAACTAGTATTATCACCAAAGATGTGAGGTGTTGAGGTATGTAATCCCAACTTAGAGTATAAACACTTCAACCACATTGCTTCTTGTGTTGCATTTGCCAATCCTCTGTATTCAGCTTCAGTTGATGATAAAGCAATATTTGGTTGCTTCTTTGAAGACCATGAGATTAACTTTGAACCTGCAAAAGATAAATATCTAGCTGTACTCTTCCTATCATCCTTAGATCCAACCCAATCTGAATCTCATTAAATTTTGAGATCAATTTCTAAAGTATAAGGATAAAATTGTACTTCATTAAATTGTGCCCTTCAAGTATTTGAGCACTCTCTTGGCTGCTTCCATATGTGGCTGCCTTGGCTTATGCATAAATTGACCGAGTATGCTAACACTATAGTATATATCCACCCTTGTGAGAGTAGCATAGTTCAAGCTTCCTACTAAGCTTCGAAAGCTTGTGATGTCCTCAATGAATTCTCCTTCATAAGCACTTAGCTTATGGTTCATCTCCATGGATGTACCTACACACTTAGTATTTTCCATTTTGAATTTGGAAAGCATGTCAAGTACATACTTCCTCCGAGTGGTGTAGATGCCAGAATCTGTATAAATGAGTTCAAGTCCAAGGAAATATGTTAGAGGTCCAAGATCACTGATCTTGAATTCATCCTTCATTCTAGCCTTTACCTACTTTATTCCATTGATGTCATTCCCTGTAATTATTATATCGTCTACATATACACAGAGATATATAACTTCTGATCCATTTCTTTTTATGAACAATGATGTATCTGCCTTGCTAGCCTTGAAGCCCTGATCCTGCAAATAGGTTACCAACCTGTGATTCCAAGCTCTTGGAGCTTGTTTCAATCCATATAGAGCTTTCCTTAGTTTGCACACATAATTAGGATGATGTGCATCTTCATAACCAAGAGCTTGTGCCATATAGACTTCCTCGAAAATCCAACCACTCAAAGATGCATTTTTTACATCTAATTGATATAACTTCCAATTCCTAGATGCAGCAATGCTAACATGATGGTAGGCATTTTAGCTATAGGTGAGAAGGTTTTTTCATAGTCTATCCCATGGGTTTGAGCAAACCCTTTAGCTACTAACCTTGCCTTATGCCTATTGATGCTACCATCTGGATTCTTCTTAACTTTATGAATCCATATTGAACCAATTACCTTCATTGATGGTTTGCTTGGAACAAGTTCCCATGTGTCATTCTCCATGAGAGATTCCATTTCTTCATCCATTTCTTCTCTCCATTGTTTCTTGCTTTGAGCTTCTTCATAGGATGTAGGTTCTTCATAGTTGAGATCCTTGGCCACGTAGATTGAATGCTTTGTAACTAAGAATGTGTCAAATCCATATCTTTCTGGCTTCTTCTTTTCTCTCATTGACCTTCTGATTGGTTGTAGAGAGCTTTCTGGTCCTTGATTTAATTCTTCCATTTTAGCTTTGCGTTTGTTCTTCCATAGCTTCAATTTCTCCCACTTTGTGATGTCATCTTCAGAATCACTATCTTCAAGTTGCTTTGGTTCCTTTGTTGGAAGAGATGGAAAGTCCTCTTCCAAGTCATATTGTAGCTTCACTTTCTTGTCATCATCAAACCAAGATTTATTCTCATCAAAGACTACATCCCTACTAACTAGAAAACCTTTGTTAGTGGGATTGTACAATTTGTAGCCCTTTTGATTTTGATCATGTTCAAGTATAAGATTGTCCACCTACTGCAATCATCAATAAAAGATACATAATATTTGGAACCTGAAACCCCTCTTGATGTATGTACCCTTTCCTATTGAAGGGTTGTCTATGTGCCTTGCCAAACTGACAAGCTCCACACTTATAAATCATATGTTGCTTTGTGATGTTGGCAAATCCAAGTACACTTTGGTCCTTGCATATTTGTTTTAAAGTCCTTTCACCAATATGAGCAAGTCTTTTATGACATACCTCTAATTCAGAGAGAGTTTGGGATCCATAGCTAAAAAATGTTATGTTCTTGGTATCTTCCACTTCAAATGTGAATAGCCTTCTTGTCTTTTCTCCTTTAGCTATCCTTCAGAATCCTTGCTTTGGGTCTTCCACATAGGCTCCATGTCTTGTAAATCTAACTTGCAATCCTTTCTCCACAATTTGTTCACTGCTTATCAAGTTCTTAGTTATTGTAGGTACATACAATACCTTACTCAAAAGGTTCATGTTCCCATCTAATGTCTTGACATTACCAATCTTTTCTGTTGAGTGCCTTGTATCATCTCCTGTCTGCACTTCATGTTTGTTCTTGGGATCTTCCAAATCAGAGAGCAATGCTACATTTCTTGATACATGATTGGAGTATCTTGAATCAATGTAAAAGACATGATTGTCATCCTTACCCTGCTTCGGTGATATGTTCATGAGAAGAAGTGAGTCTTCTTGACTTTGATCCTCAGTGTAGTTGTTGTAGTCCTTCCTTCCTCGATATCCATTTTGGTAGTTGTTGTTGTTGTGATAGTTGTTGTTATATCCTCCATTGTATCTGCCTCTATTTGATCCATACCCACCTCTGTTGAATCCCCTTTGTCTTGAATTTCTTGGGTTCCTACAACACTCTTCAGTAGTGTGATTACAATAACCACATATGTTGCAAGGTTCAGATGCTCGGGTTCTCCCGCTACTTTGCTTTCCTCCTTTTCCTCTGCCTCTAGCTTTTGCTCTTCCTGTGAAGTTAGCTTGATAATAACTTCCTTTATCTTCATTCTTCTTTGACTTTGATTTATCCTTAGATTTATCTTTATCAAAGTACAGGGCAGAAGATTGATTACCTCTTGAGGATTCACCCTTTTTGTTCAGATTTGGTTCATATGTGAAGAGTTGGCCCATTAGAGTATTAAGATTTGGTACTTGCATGTCCATGTAAAGATCCATGGTAGTTGTGAATGATTCCCACTTGTCATCTGCTTTAATGCTATTGATGATTTGCCTTATGATTTTCTCTTCTTCAATCACTTCTCGAATGCTTTTAATTGATAAAAAATTTCCTTCATCTTTGTGACATAATCAATCACACTTTTCTTGGGGCTTTTCCTCAATGTAGTAAACTCCATCCACAACTGATTCTTCCTTGCTCTAGTATTTGAAGAAAAGAAAGTGGCAAGTGCATTCCGGGTCTCCGTTGAGGTCTTGCATCCTTCACATGAGGTAACAGAAAATCAAAGATTGAGTTTAGAATGTATGACCTTGCTAATGCATCCTTTAAATGCTAGGTTGTGAGTCTTTCTTGATCTTCAACTGATGGTTGCCCTTTGCTTCTCATAGTTGGCATGACTTCATTTTCAGATATGTATCCAAAGAGATTTCTCCCTTGAAGGTAGGTGTGTACCTAAGTCACGAAGCCTTAGGGACTTGTGTCAAAGAGACTAAATCTCATTTGCCACACAAGTACATATAGTGGTGGATTGACACACACTTAATTATCAATCCAATGAACCGACCTAACCAAATGTATGAGGACTTGTGCACACATGATGGAAATTGAAGTGCTTCAGCCAATATTCATGAGAAAAGACTAATCTACCTCTACCACTCACTTAACCTTTGAAAGTGTCTACCACGATACCACTTATAGTAGTTTTCACAAATTCGAATGTTTCTCCCATCTCTAAACTCCAAATATGGGGAACAGTAGGTTCATTTCGAAGCTCTCGACGAGACGCATCTACTAGTTGTATTTTCACTCGAATCTGACAACCTCTCTTCAAGTTATGACCAAAACAGTGAATGGCGGGAAACACACACACTCACTCCACAACTCTTACTTGCTCACACACACACTACAGTAGCTCAAATGTGATGGGAAGGGGTAGATAACAGTCCTACACCCACATTCCAAGCTTCACACACACACACTAAAGATCATAGAGAAGATGAAAATCTACAGGAAAGAAGCAAATTCGAAATTCAGGAGCTCTCCTTCTTCACAATGGCAAAAGTTTTCTACAAAGAGTCACCAAGTGACTTATATACATGTGCCCTAAAAATGGTCCTTTCACACAAGTGACCGGCACTTTATTGACTAATCTCTATTCTCCTACTATTTTACAAGAAACATATTACAATGATTTGGGATTATGCATCTAGAGGACTCCTTTAGTGCATTTACATAGCTTTGAGGGAATTTTCTAAGATCTTGAAGAAGAAAAATATGCCCATAAATTTGAAAATTTTGGGGCTCCCCTTTTGTGCCTCTTTGCTCTGCAACACTCTCCCCCTCTTTGTCTTTGTCGTCCCTTGACAGGCTTTTACTTCTTGTTTGTAGCTTGTTTCAGGCTTCTGAATACACGCACCCAATGGTCAAAGAAGCGATAAGGACTGTCAGACAATTTGTTACTTTATCCGAGGTATGTCCTTTACTTCTGTTTGCCCCTTGGTATTCCTTATATCACAAATCTGGGTTGTTGTATTAAGTCGGGCTGGCATGCAGGACATCAGTGAAAGGTATGAAGCTGTGGATCTTCAGCCTTCGATCTGGACCTTCCAAAGACCCAAATGTTGAAGGACCTTCTTAAGGATCAAGATCTGCCAGATATCTTCTTGCACTTCTTCATGGATACTTATTGGCCTTGATCCACCTTTGTCGCTTACGTACCTTCCCCTGTTGTATTGCTTTGAGCCTGTTTACCCTCTACCACCGCATGCCTTAATTTGCTGACCTCTACTCTCTTTTAAGAGAGCATTACGTTTTAAAGGTCCTATTCTTGAATCTTCTTTGTCATCCTCTAGGACGTGTTCCATTTCTTCCCACCGCATGCATCTAGTGCACGAGAGGGCAACTAGGACCTTCAGACAATTGGTTATCTTATCCGATGAAGAGTCCTTTGTGTGCTATCTCTCTCCTCGACTTGTTTCGCTTCACCGCCAGCTCCTAGTGGATGAGGAAGTTGTGTGCAACCTCCCATGAAATGTCCTGGTTGTTATCTTTCTTTAATTTCAATCCTCAGGTTCCGGATCTTTGGTGTTGTTGCCTGATGCGTGCCCCTACGGGGCTTTGGGCATGGAGTTGTTCGTTTTCCTTTTATAATCTTCATTTGTTACTGAGCAGTTTTAGTCTTTGATTTTCTTCTTCTTCTCTTTTTGGTTGATTCCCCTTCCACACGTCCCTCCTCCTGAACTCTGTCATCCCCGATAGGCTTTTTGTGGTGACATGAGTACGTTTGTATTGCTGCCTACTCTCGTTGATTAAGCAGATTGGCGTGACATATCATGAACTCTTTCCATTGACTTGACTTCACCCCATCCTCTGGTGCCTATCGATGATCAGCAAAGAAGCTTGTTTCATAGGCCACAAGTCTTGCATTAAGATTGGAAGTCATTTTTACAAAAATTTCAAAATCAATTTCAAAGAAGCCAGTGAAAAATGCTTCTTCAAAAGTCTGCATATATGTGCTTGGAAAAAACATAAGCCATGAGTAGAATGCCATAATCGTTAATCAGCTCCGGATAGTGGAGAGATAAGAAACGAGTGCTTCGGATCCCTGAGTAATCCCGATGAAGTTCAAAAAAGTATATTTGGCATGTTGAAAGACCTTGATGACTGTAAGTAACATGCTTAGAATCTTATTAGTCATTTTGACTGCTAAATCAGGTACAGTGGTGTAGCGAGCAATCCAAAATTCCATGTTCTTAACCATGTATTCTTCAATTGGTAGATAGTTATGTGGTGGACTTGGCAATAGTGGATAGTTGAGCCACTGGTTATTAATGCTACCCTGGTGCTGTCCTTCCCAAAAATGTGTCCAGGAGTGTCTGTGGGGTACTGGGCAAAAATATGGATTTACCTGAAGTATGTATGGCGATGATTCCCATTGTACCCAGAGCATAGGGTTTTTCTCCAGAAGTTTTCTCCTCCATACAGGGTCAACTCTTTCGAATTCCTCTTGAGTGTAGTTGAATGTATTCCTACTGAACTGGAGGTTGTTGTCGGGCTCCTTATTTGTCGTGGTCTTTATGTATTGGCGTATTTGCTCTTTAAGTAGTCATTATGGTATATTGAATGGTTTTAAGATTTGTTCCAAATTTTTTCTTTCAATTCTTGCATCCTTCATGACCTTGATGATTTGACCTTCAAATTCTGCAGTAAGGTGGGACACCAGTAGTGCCCTCTTGTTTCGGCTCAGTTCTGCAATATCCCCATGAGTTCTTTCAGAGTGGATCTCCGTTTCCTCCCTTATTGGCGAATGATGTAAGGGGGGAGAGATAGTATGTACCTCAATCTCCTCAGTAGCTGCTGTGGAGTGTGGAACTATTGGTGTCCCCTCTGTTGGCTTCTATGCTAGTTGATCTTGTAGTTGCTTGATCAATTCATCTTTGTTTCGAATCTCCTTTGTGGTCTGCAGAATTTTTTCTTTGTTTTTTAGGAGTTCTTCACCAATGACCACTAGTTGATTTCCATCTTCATTGCATTGCTCAAAATATTTGTTTTCTGCCACTTTCCACTTCCTTCTTAGTTCTGTTGTGTCATCTTTATACCTTTTCTCCCATTCCGTGATAGTGGCCTGCTCCTACTTGAGCTGATCTTCATACATAGCTATCTTTTCTTCCAATGCTTTTGTGTCCTATTCTGGCACTTCAGGAGCTTCTATCGGTTGATTACCTAGAAGGGTTGTCATCAGCTCCTTGTTTCTGTTCCATAAGTTCTTTGCTTCATCCATGTATATTTTGATTTGTGATTCTAGTATTTTGCTTCGGGCATTCATGCGTGTTTTCTCGGCCTCACTAGCTTCATATTTCCTTTGTAAATCCTGGAGTTGGTCTTTTAATGTCTGATTTTTTGTCTCTAGTGTTTTACATTGCTGCTTTTCCTCTTGGACTTCTTTCTCTTTATCTGCTATGTTCTTTTGTGCTTGAATCAATTGGGCGGAAAGGTTATCACCCATTTCTCGAAGTTGATTCTTTTCTTGCATTGCCTTGTCATAGTCAGCATCAGCCTCAAGCATTAACTGTTGAGTGCCCATGGCGGTTTTGATCATATGTTGCACTACTGGCTTGAGTTGAGCGACGTCCACATTCAACCAAGTTTTTGGGATGCTTGGAGCTTCCCCTGTTTGGACATCTTTTCCGTGCTCCACATGTATAGTATCATTATGTGGTTGTCTGATTTGGAGTTGTACTTCCGGTTCTTTGTTTTCTTCTTCTATGTTGACAATCTTCATGGCACTCCCTTGAAATGTAACATCCATAGGGGAGGGTTCTGCCACTACCCTGATTGGTGTGAAGGGTTCTGACTCTTCCACCGTATGATCTTCTGGTTCCTCCTTGGGATTTTTGAATAATCCCTCTCCTATAAGCATAGTCTCTTGGATTTGAAGGTTGGAAGCTTCATTTTACTTGATGACATGTACTCTTTCTTCGGAGGCCTCCTTTCCTGTGTTGTCTTGGTTGGGGCTAATGGGCGGTTGATTACCTTTGTGCCTTCCTCTTCCACACTCTTGTTCACTTCATTTAACTCCTCCCATTGTCCATCATCTTTGGACTCACTTCGAATGTCCACGTTCAACAAGGAGGTGTCCGGTTCTTCTTGTGCATCTGATGATGAGCTTGCATTTACTAAACCCAATTCCCTGTATCTATGCACCTTGGTCAGCCTTTTTCTTTGTTCTAAATCTTGACCGACCTGCTGGTAATGGTGCCCTTGCAGTGATAGATTTACTTGACCTTCGGTATATTGATGTTTGTCTTCCATTGCTTTGGCTAATTCTTCTTCTGTGATCGGGTGATGGTCTTCGATTCTTGTCCTTGGAAGTACATGTGCCCTCTTTGTGGCTGCACCTCGGCTTCTGTCTGCATCATTTCCCTTAACCTCTTGGTACCTCTCATTCTAGGTTGTGAGCTAGTTTCTGCTTCCTCTACAATTGTTACTCCCTTCTTTTTCCTAGGGACAGCTGCAACCTCTACATATTTTGCCATGGCTTCCGATGATGGAATTTCTTGCAAATGCTCTCTAATGCCCAAGTCATGATATATCAATATGGTCAAAGCCACACTACCATTCAGAAATTTCTTATGGTTCCATTGCTTCTTTGCCTCAAACAACCTCTCTTGAATATAAGGAGTCTTGAATTCCTACTTTGAAATCTTTGGACATCACAGGGAACTGGTGATCTGTATCCATGATTTTAATGGTTACGAGGAATAAGAAATCCCTTGCTGGTTGATCATCTCTAAACCAATGGTCCTTTGCTTTAGTCACACTTTGCAGAGGCAATTCCAGCACTTCCTCTTGAATGGTAGCTTCAGGATCTTCGGAATCCATCTACACTCGTAATGAAAAGAGCATTAGCTTCTATAGAACACATGTCTTTAGTGACGTGTATTGTAGTGATATTTTGTTCGTTTCGTCACACCGTTTCCCTTTGCTTGCACAAGTGAGATCCCTTACCATATAATTTTTCATTTTTACTCTTGAAAAGAAAACAAGAATTAGTGTAGCCAAAGCAATTATTTGTTTACATAGTAGGTCCATTCCTATGGAAGTAGAAGCTATGACATGTCCCCAATTGGAGAATGTGCACCACTAATTCTATTATGTACATCATGTGCCAAATGTCTAGCCTCGTAATGTGTCCCTATCATGCATACTTTAGGTGCATTGGAAGCTTCATGAGTGCAAAAGAAGTCTTCTTGATTCTGGTGTTCCATTCCTTGTTGTTGCTTTGGTTTCCAGATCCATTTCGTAGTAGAGGCTTTAAGCCTTGTCTTTTCCTCATTTTGTCATGATGCATGTGTATCTCTTCTCTTTTTTGTTATCCGAGTTGTGGTGTTCCTTCTCTTGGGGTATCTGTGACGAATCTCGCTAGTCTTTATGGTACTGTTGTGTCGATGTAATGTTTCCTCGTGCTTGTCTATCTCTTGAATGGCCACTTGTCTGACCTTCTTGGGAATCCACATTTGTTGCCATGTTTTTGAGATTCTATCAAAGGCTTAGGAAGCCATACTCTCAAAAGTCATTTTGGTTCTGATTTAGGTGAAGAAGAACCCTTGTCCGCCCTTGTCTTCCTATGAGGAATGACGTGTACTGGTGTTGCCTTCTCTAATTCCTTCACTCGATCCTTACGAACCCATTTGAAGGTAGCATTTCTTGATTGTGAGAAGCTAATAGTGGATTTTCGTTCTATTGCTGTCTCTTTTTGATATGTTGACCTGCAACATTAGGCAATCCAAGCACTAAACCATTATTGACCATATCTTTAATACCTCTTTCATTAAAATGTCCAAGCCTTTTGTGCCAAAGATCTAACTCTGAGATCTTATGTTCTCCATAGGTGTACAAGGCATGACCAATATTACCTTGAATCTTCAATGTGAAGAGTCTTCCTTCTTTCTTCCCTGAAACAATTTGTTTATACCCATTGCTAGGGTCTTCTTCCACAAAAAATCCTTCATTAGTGAACCTAACTTCATAACCTTTTTCAACAATTTGTCCTACACTTATCAGATTCTTTGGAATTGTAGGAACATACAAAACCTTACTCAAAAGAGTACTTCCATCCTTGGCCTTCACTGATCCAATTGACTTCACATTATGCTTTGTATTGTCACCTGTTTGAACTACATGATTAGTTACCTTATTTTCCAAATCAGTCATCAAAGCTATGTTGCCACTCAGGTGATTGCTACACCCTGAGTCAATGTAGAAGACTCTTTGGTCTTCACTTTGCCTTTCACAAGTTGCATTCATGATCAATGTTGAATCCTCCTTCTGATCTGAAGCATAATTGTAGTAGGTATTGTTGTATTGTTGAATTTGGAATCCTCTACTTGCATTTCTTCCAAAGTATCCTCTACTACCTCTACCTCTGAAATAACCTCTTTGATTTCTGCCAACTCTTCCTCTTGAATTAAAATTCTGATTAAATCCACCATTATTCTGAGTATTATGCCAACAATCATTAGCTAAATCATTTGTCTTACCAGAAATCCAACAAGCTTTGCCTCCATCTTTATTACTTCTGCCTCTTCCTCTACCTTTGCCACCTCCTCTTCCTCTTAGGAAGTTAGCTTGGCTAGTTGTACCTTCATCTTCATTTGCTTGTTGCTTCCCTTTGCTATTCTTCTTCTTATCCTTTGAATACATTGCTTCACCTGCACTTTTATCACTTTCACCTTTGACATCCTGCTCAAAGGTTAGCATGTGTCCTAGCAACTGATTTAAGTCAAGAGTAAAATGATCTAGTGATAATTCAGTAGACAAAATGAATGGCTTCCATTTGTCATCACCTCTCAAACCTTTAAGGATTTGCCTTACCAATTTATCCTCCTCAATATCTTCATCAACTACTCCTAATGCATTTGCAATGTCCTTCATTCTTGTTACATAATCTAAGATGGATTCAGAGACCTTCTTCTTGAATGTGGTAAATTCTGCCCACAAGGATGCCTTCCTTGACTTTGTGGTGTTTTGGAAATGCTCCTCCAAAGCATTTCATATATCACTTGCACTTTCAAGACCTCTAATGTGAGGTAGCAAGTAGTCATTAACTACCATATAGATAATGCTCCTGGCTTGAGCATCTCTCTTCATCCAAGTCTTCAAATCTGCTAATTCCTCCCTAGTTGGAACACTAGGATCTCTGAGCTGAGGCTTTTCTTCTTCACCTATGATATGACCTATCAAGTCTTTGCTCATAAGATGAGCTTCCATCCTCATTGAACATGCTGGATAGTTCTCTCTATCCAACTTCTCTATTTGAAGAGAATCTCCCATCCTTTCTTCACTTGTGTATTAAATCCTTCAAGCTTTATGAGGAATAAGGTTACCTTTGCTTCGAATGAAGTTCCTTTTGTCTTCCTTGATGTCTTATGGCCTCCTTCTCAAGATTTTCTCTCAAGCTTTCACCTTTTGAATCTTCAAATGTTGAATTCTTTATGACTGCAGCAGTTGAGGTCCTCCTTTCTTCAATTTTGATACTTCCTGCTCTGATACCACTGATGGAGAGTGTTAATCTCCAAACGAACAAGATACTCTTGAAGTTAGAGCACCTCTATATCAAGAGTAACTCAAAGCCTTCACCAATTTGGAGGATCAATACTCAATAATCAAAATTTTGAACAAAACTATGAAGAAGGTGACTACACAGAAAGTCTACTGCACATAACTCACTCATTAACTTATCAAATGTGTAAAGTTTTTTATAAAACTTTGTACAAGGTTTTGCCTATATTTGTGCACCTCCTCCAAGTTAAATAATTTCAAAAGATTCAGTAGATCTTGAGAAATGATCTTAACAAGTCACCTATGTCTAAAACTGTAGTTCTTTACAGTCGACTTTGACACCTATAACTTCTAAAGCTTGGTTCTCTCAAACTAGAAGCCATTTATGCAAATTCTTTTAGCCATAGATGGCTTACCTTCCAACTTAGATTTTGACTCCTCATTTCTGCAAAACCTTACACGGTGCACTGAGAAATGATCAATTCTTTGACCATCGAGATTGGACACTCAACACTTCTTCACATATGAATATTCCTATTCATAATTCTCACAGCCTCTTTACAATTAGGCTCTCAACCTTTAACCATAGGCTCATTAACTATGGAATCAGACATCTACAAAAGGATTCTTGAAATGATCAAACACAGAAGGAGAACACTCAGAAAAATCGGGTGCAACGTTTCTTCATTACTGGAAAACTTTACATCTGGATGAGGGAGCAATTCTACACACTTCACGTGTCTAATGACTTCTAATTCTCTCCAATTCTTGTTCTCACACACTCTCTCATATTTGGCCCGACATTTTTCCTTGTATATATAGGCAAATATTTACAAGATCATGACCATACAAAAGTATAAGTGAACTAAGTCTAAATGAATGTACATATGTATACACATCTTCATTCTCTGAACATGTACTTTCTTCATGCTTCATATCTGGATCTTTTCTTCAGCCCTTGAGTTTAAACCTTCATCAAAACTTCAATTGTTGATTGCCCTGCACCAACACTCTCATACCAATCAAGGCCTTTGGCAGGCTAAGCAAGAGGATCAAAGAGGAGAATCGAAGAGAGAGAGAGAGAGAGAGAGAGAGAGAGAGAGAGAGAGAGAGAGAGAGAGAGAGAGAGAGAGAGAGAGAGAGAGGAGAGGAGAGATGCACACAGGTGTGGGAGCCTCAAAATTCACATTTTTTTATATTGAGCTTCGTAAAAAACTTATTTGTCATTATATAGATATATAGTTTTTCTTCAGAAGTTTGTGGTGGATGAGGTTCTTTATCTACCTAGATTTTCTTTTGTTCTAACTTTTACTCTTCTTCTTGTTGGTACATTTGGCAAGCCTTGATGCTTGACCAAACATCAAAGGTTTATCTCATATAAGTTTTGATCACTCATAGAGCATATGTGAACACCTCTTGTAAAAGCATAGAGTTTAACTCTTGAAGATAAAAGTAAAATAGATTGATTGAAGGAATCTCGTAGCATTACAAGTTGTCTGTCACAACTACCTAAGTGGTTAGAATCAAACCAATCACTACAAAAAAGGTAGGAACACTTTTAGGTGGTAGATTCAAAATTCAAACTCACTCTATGACTATAAAAACACATCACTTTTAGTCGTAGGTATGTAGCAGAGAAGAAGGAGTTATTGTGCTGCTTCAAGATTGTGGTTACACTAAGCCCTTATACGTATGAGTAATCCTACACCATCTCCCTTGTATCATACTTTTAGAATTATATACATTTGATTCATTTAGTGCAAGTCATTCTCTATGTACTATTGTCTGTTGCAAAGTCTTCATTTCAACGATTTTGATCAGTAGAGTTTTCTGTGTATACTCATCCATGTGATGTGATTCAACTTGGATTGGGGAGCTTTATATAGTGCATCCAAATGCATATTTGGGAAGCTATTGGAAGGTGTAGAGCAGGATTTATGCAGCCCCACCTCATCTTTGGAGTGTATCCAACCATCTCCTCATAGTGGTATCATAATTATCATCCAACTCAACATGGAAGATGGATTCCCATCATCTATTGACAAATTGGATCGATGTAATCACTCTACTTGGTCACTTAGAATGGAAGTGTATCTTCAAGGTAGAAATCTCTATGGTTACATATCTAGAAATGAGCCGATGCCAATACTCAGAAGCAAAGGTCAACCTAGTCAAGAAGAACAAGAAAGGTTAACAACATGGTGCTCAAAGGATGCTTTAGCCAGGTCTTATATTCTAAACTTAGTTTTTTATTTCTTAATTCCACACATTAGGAATTGTAAGACATCACAAGAGACGTGGAATGCTCTTGAAGCATTCTTGTCTTGAAGCACTAGAGCAAGGAAGAATCAACTTTGGATGGAATTCACCACACTCAAAAAAATGCCCAAGCAAAGTGTGACTGATTATGTCACCGAAATGAAGAACCTAGTTGACCAACTTGGAAGCATTAGAGAAGTCATTGAAGAGGAGAAGATTGTGAGACAAATGATCAACGGAATCAAAGCAGATGATAAATGGGAAGCATTCACCACAGTAATGGACCTATACATGGATATGCAGGTACTTGACTTCAATACTCTTATGGGGCAACTATTCACTCATGAAGCCAAGCTTGTTAAGAACAATGAAAACTCAAAAGGTAACCAATCCTCTACCCTATACACTGATAAGAATAAGAGTAAGGATAGCAAAGGCAAAGGCAAAAGATCTGATGATGAAACTACTACCTTCTAAGATAATTTGTAGGGAGAGGTAGAGGTACAAGAGGAAAAGGCAGAGGAGGTAGACAAGGCACGGGGAGATTCCAAGGCTCTTCTCCATGTGCCATATGTGGGTTGACTAACCATACAACTAAGAATTGTTTCACGAATCCTAGAAATCAGAGAGGAAGAGGCTTCAATAGAGGAAGCTATGGAAGAGGAAGACCAAACAACTTCAATGGCTACAACTTCAATGGCTACAACAACAACTACAACAATACCAATAATCAAGGAGTATATATAGGGAGAAGAGATTACAACAATTACAGTTAAGAGGAGACACAAGAAGACTCACTTCTATTGATGAACATGACCATGAAGCAAGGTAAAGCATATGAGCATGTATTCTATAAAGATTCTGGTTGTTCCAATCATGTAGCAGGGGATGTGGCTCTACTATCAGACTTGGAAGATCCAAGGAATAGACATGAGGTTCAAACAAGACATGACACTAGGCACTTAGTTAAAAAGATTGGAAATGTGAAGACTCTAGATGGAAACATGAATCTACTCAGTAAGGTATTGTATGTACCTACCATAACCAAGAACTTGATAAGTGTTGGACAAATTGTAGAGAAAGGATTTCATGTAAGGTTCACAAGGAACAGAGCATTTGTGGAAGACCCTCAACAAGGATTTAAGAGAATTGCAAAGGGAGAAAAGTCAGGTAGACTCTTTACATTTTGAATTGCAAGGTACTAGAAATATAACTCTATTCAATTATGGAGGACAAACCCTATCAGAATAAGAGATGTGGCACAAAAGATTAGCTCACATTGGTGAGAGAAGTTTGAAGAAAATATGAAGCGATCAAAGTGTGCTTGGCCTACCTAATATACCCAAGCAACATATGATATACAAATGTAGTGTTTGTTAATTTGGGAAGTCACATAGACAACCCTTTATGAAGAAAGGTTACATCCATGGTGATCTATTGGAGCTAGTCCACACAAATGTTTGGGGACCTAGCAAGGAACCATCAATTTCAGGATCTAGGTACTATGTATCCTTTATTGATGATTGTAACAGATGGACCATCCTATATTTTATGAAGCACAAGGGTGAAGTATTGAATTGTTTCAAGAAATATCTTGCTCTTGTTCAAAATCAAGCAGGGAAAACATTAAAGAGGATAAGGTTAGATGGAGGGGGATATTAATTATCCCATGAATTTGATGCCTATCTCCAAGATAGAGGCATCAAGAGAGAGAGAGAGAGAGATCACAATCAGGTACACTCTAGAGCAAAATGGAGTGGCAGAGAGAAAAAATAGGACCATAGTTGAAGATGCAAGGTACATGCTTAATGAGAAGAAATGACCCAATTATCTATGGGCAAAGGTTGTGTCTACAACCACTTATCTCATTAATAGACTCCCATCAAAGGCATTGGATGGAATGACAACCTAGGAAGCTTGGAATGTAATAAGACCTAGCCTTGATCATTGTAGGATATTTGGATGCATAGCCTATGCACATGTTCCATCACAAATAAGAGGTAAATTGGATCCTAAGGCAGAGAAATGTGTATTCATTGGATATGATCTAAACCAAAAGGGTATAGGTTGTATAATCCAAGTACTAAAGGCTTTATTGTTAGTAGTTGTCTTTAATGAGAACAACTCTTGGTTTGAAGATGATTGCAGGAAATTCAAGCTACCTTACGACCTAGAGGAGGGCTTTCCATCATTACAAAAGGTAAATGATCAATTACATGAAGATACAAGCGACTCTGATGATGATCAGAAGACACCAAAGAGGAACATCAAGGCATGGAACAATAAAGGCAAATAGAAGATGCAAGAATTGAGAGATATTGCAAAATCTTCTCAAGAAAGAATACAGACATCAACTAGGGGAAAAAAGAAGCCAAAAAGGTATAGATTTGACACCTCTCTTGTCACTAAGCATTCAATCTATATTGCTCAAGATATCAACTCAAAGGAGCCATCAACATTTGAAGAAGCTAACAAGAAATCAGAGTGGAGGGAAGCAATGGAGGAAGAGATAGAAGCCCTCAAGATAATCAGACATGGGACCTAGTTCCCAAGAAGCCATCCATGAAGATCATTGGATGTTGGTGGATCTATAAGGTAAAAAAGAATTCAGATTGTTCAATAAACAAGTATAAAGCAAGGCTTGTGGCTAAAGGGTTTGCTCAAACCCAAGGCATATATTATGAGGAGACTTTCTCTCCTATGGCAAAGATGCCAACAATCAAAGTTCTCATGAGTTTAGCTACTTCAAGGAATTGGAATATATATTAGGTGGATGTCAAAAATGCATTCTTTAGTGGTTGGATTTCAGAGGAAGTGTATATGGCACAACCTCTTGGATTTGTAGATGAATCACAACCTAAGTATGTATGCAAAATCAGGAAAGCTCTCTATGGAGTAAAGCAATCTCTTAGAGCTTGGAACCATAGACTTGTTACATTCTTGTAGGAAAAAGGATTCAAACTAAGGTTGATTCTTCACTTTCCATTAAGAAAAGTAAATGTGAAGTTACATACTTCTGTGTGTATGTAGATGGCATCATTCTTATAGGTGATGATGCTGATGGAATTAGGAAGATTAAAGCCCAAATGAAAGAAGAATTGAAGATAAGTGATCTTGGATTTCTTACTTATTTTCTTGGATTGGAAGTGGTCTACATAGGTCAAGGAATGTTCCTTACACAAAGGAAGTACATCAAGGACATGCTTATAAAGTTCAAAATGGAAGACACTAAGGTTGCAAGTACTCCCATGGAGGTCAATCACAAATTAAGTGATCATGAAGAAGAACTAATTGAAGACATTAATAGCTACCAAAGTCTAGTTGGAAGATTGAACTATGCTACCCTAACTAGGGTAGATATTTTCTAGTAAGTGTGCTTAGCCAATTCACGCACACTTCTAGGAAACCTCACATGGATGCAGCCAAAAGGATATTGAATTATTTTAAGGGAACACTTAATAAAGGTCTATATTATCCTTACACATCTTATCTAAATGTGAAGCTTTTCACTGATGCAAATTGAGCAAGTTCAAAGGATGATATAAGAAGTACATCTAGATATCTATCTTTTGCAAGTACAAATCTTATTTCTTGGTCTTCAAAGAAGCAACCTACTATATCTCTTTCCTCAACTAAAGTTGAATATAGAGGGTTGGCAAATGTAACACAAGAAGCAATGTGGATCAAGACCCTATACATAGAATTATGGTTGGATTTTGGCACTCTATTTATATTTGGAGATAACATGAGCTCACTTCATTTAGCTGCTAATCCTATCTTTCATGCTAGGACTAAGCATATAGAAGTCCATTATCATTTTTTTAGGGAAGAGATTGCCAACAAGGCGATACAATTGTCCTATTTATCTACACATGTGCAATGTGCAGACATGATGACCAAATCATTGGATGGAAGCAATATTAACAGGTTCAAATCCACGATTTGATTATAGGAAATACCTTAGAATTAAAGACTCAAGCATCTTAGGCTTGAGGGGAGATTTTGGTACATTTGGCAAGCCTTGATGCTTGACCAAACATCAAAGGTTTATCTCACATAAGTTTTGATCACTCATAGAGCATATGTGAACACCTCTTGTAAAAGCATAGAGTTTAACTCTTGAAGATAAAAGTAAAATAGATTGATTGAAGGAATCTCGTAGCATTACAAGTTGTATGTCACAACTACCTAAGTGTTTAGAATCAAATCAATCACTACAAAAAAGGTAGGAACACTTTTAGGTGGTAGATTCAAAATTCAGACTCACTCTGACTATAAAAATACATCACTTTTAGTCATGGGTATGGACTAGAGAAGAAAGAGTTATTGTGCTTCAATATTGTGGCTACAATAACCCTCCATATGTGCGGCCGGAATCAGACAAAACGACTCTATCTGGTTCCCGATACACGGCATCCGGAGTGTGGAATCGTGGAACATTCAAAATGCTAAGAGGTTATGGAACAAAGGTTTCAAAAAATGGAAACACCTCTGGAAACATGACACCCACAGCTGGATCAACTTCGAGGATATTGACCCTTGCGTAAACATCTCCTACAAAGAATGGAACACTCTGCAAAGCCGCTGTCTTGCATGGGATCGTCACAAGACTCGCCTTCTCATGGGACACGACACACCGAACTCGCTCGGTCTCAAATGGCACAATGGAAATAGCCTACTAAAAATCCCGAACATCAAAGAATCGGCTGACCACCAGATCAGCCTCAACAAGAAGTGGAACCTGTCTTGGACGCGGCTTCGGTGGGACATGAAATTCATGGGTATCTGGCACCCCCTTATAGAGATTAAGAAGTCTGTCCTCTTATGGCAAATCCTTCATCGAGGTATTTGGACCAACCATAAGGCTAACAAACTTTGTGGGACTCCTCCGTGGTGCAAACGCTGCCACCGGGCTATCGAAGATGTCCCACACATCTTCCTTACTTGCTCCAACTCTTACAGAATCTGGCAGACGGTTGGAATGAAAATCAGACTTCAAAATCAGCTTAGCTGGAAACAAATCCTTTTGGGTGAAGCAATAGGCTGCTCCGCGACACTCTGGAACGCCATCAGAGGGGAAGCCTTGTGGAAAATTTGGCAGGAGAGATGTGCTCTCAACTTCGGTGATCCCCCCAGGGAGTGGTCGATCGAGAAATCATTATTCCTCCTTGGCAAAAGGATTGTTAACTGCAAGAAGTCCCCCCCCTTCAGACACCATCAAGTCCTCCTTTTGATCAACAACAAGCTTAAACCCAAGTGGGCCCCGCATGAGGGCGATGAGAGGGTGATTAACCTTCTCTGTAATGCAACCTAGGATTCATTTAAGCTTCCCCTGCTTTGTGGGATCTGGGGGGTCCCGTGGGCACTAGTCCCCGTCTATTGTATCTTTCTTTCTTAATTTAATTCAAGTCCGGGAGAGTAGGCTATTGCCGAACTTCCTTTATATTAAAAAAAATAACCCTCCATATGTATGAGTAAGCCTACATCATCTCCCTTGTATCATACTTTCAGAATTATATACATTTGATTCATTTAGTGCAAGTCATTCTCTATGTACTGTTGTCTGTTGCAAAGTCTTCATTTCAATGACTTTGATCAGTCAAGTTTTCTGTGTATACTCATCCATTTGATGTGATTCAACTTGGATTAGGAAGCTTGATCCGTCTACTTGCTATGTATCAACTTTCACATCATTTTTTTCATTAAATTCTCAAATACATTCTTTGCAAGTAATCTATGTCTACTCACTATCATCTTCCTAAAAAGTTGGGATTATAGCCCCAACTTCTTAATATTATTTTTGATCATATAATCATCCTAAATTAGTTAAATAAATTCTAATAGTGAGCTAAGGTCTTCAAATATCTATTTTTAAAAGACCTTGGCTCAATTGTAATCAGTGAGCTGAGTATTTTTCTAAGAGGAATTTAGTCCATAAATAACAAGTTTTTGGAACCCTTCAACTCTGAAAGTTGTCTGTCTTTATATAACTATTTGAGGATTATGCTCCAAAGTACATAGTGTGTCCAAGTGCATATTTGGGGAGCTAAATGTATTTACTAAGGTATTATGAAGCTACATTGGTAGGTGTAGAGCAAGATTTTTGCAATACTACCTCATCTTTGGAGTGTATCCCACAATCTCCTCACACTTCTATGACATCTCCTTCTTCTAGCATTAAATTTCTTGGATCAAGCTTTCTTTTCTTTAATGGTGGTTGAATATTTGTTTCCACCTCTTTGCTTTTCTTGATGTAGTCATCTTGATTCTTGTGATTCATCTTGATGTACTCATTTCTTCTTTATTTTTCTAAATTCAAGTCTCTCTTTTTATCTCAAGATTCTTGCATAATTTCCTCCTTGTTGTGTTTAAGTCTCCATGTCTGTTTGTATGTCTTTGCATTTTTCTTTTTAGAATAATATTATTTCTAGAACTCTTTTTGCCTTGGTATATTCTTTTGAATAATAGTTTTGGGTAACCAAATCTATTTCACTTTTTTTGTAAAGTGACTTCTTTTTGTTGTAGATGTGAGATCTCCTTCACCATGCATTTTCCATTATTTTCTTTGTCTTGATTTTGTCTCATATTATTTTGATGCTCTTCCTTTTGATCTTCTTTAGTAGGAACATAAAAGTCTCCATATCTGATTTTTGTATGCCTGGATCAAGTCCGGTTTCATCCAACCTTGACCTAGAATTAAATTTTTATTCATCAACTTTGTAGGCCATTGTTGGCAGTAGTCTTGGTACACCAGGACTTACGAGACGTGAAAGTCAAAGAAGGGAGTCAGAGCGAAGGGACAGCACAAGCAAACAGGGCAGTCAAAGAAGATCTGGCAAGTAGGCCAATATTTTTTCAAGACACTAATGCAGATCAAAGAGATGGACATGCAGGGAGGAAGAGCAAGTAGGGAGCTCGAAGATATGTATGGCAGATCACTAGAAGAAATCCCTACAACAACAGTGATTCTTATCACTAACAATCATTGTAAATATCATTTCACATTTTTGCAGCTCCATTTTGTGCAAGCCAAGGAGTCCTTGAGCTTGAGGAGCCTTAGAAGTAGTTGCGTACCAATTTTCGTATTTTTTAGATCTCGTTTGAGCCCCCAAATAAGCCCTGGAACCTAATTTTTAACTAGGCCGGACACTAGGTCTGGACAGGGCCAAAACTAGTCAAAAACTATAAAAAGAGCTAGAGAGCTCATTTTTGAGGGTAGATTGTAATTGAAACAAACTTGTAAGAGCTTTTGAAAGTAATCTAAAGAACTCCATTGATTCTCCCTCTTTGTCTTGCCGTGTGTGCGCGTGTGTGTGTATGTGTGTGTGCATGCTTGTGTGCTTCTCACTCACGCATTTGTGCCGCCACTTGCTCGAGGTCTTCATACCATCCTCACGTCTTCCCGGATTGACATTAAAGGAGGTGCTACTCATCACTGAGCTACACCAAATTTTGGCGCCGTTGCCGGGGATCGAGCTTTGAGGATGAGCGTGTGATGGTAAGACGTAGAGTTGACACGTTGGAGTTGTAGGTATTTTCTTCACTCTCATCGATTTTCTTTTACTTTCTTTACCATCTTCATTTCCATCATCATCATCACCATCTCCCACCTCCATCTCCATCATCGCGAAAATTTTCAGTTTTTTTACTATATCCCCATCTCCACCTCATTTCCCTCATTACACTTGTGAGAGAGAGCGAGAGAGCGAATTTGCATGTGCTGTTTTTTGCATGTTTTGTGAGCATTCTGCAGGTACAGGCCGCATCATCGTCCCCAGCACCCTGCGCAGGTACGGAAATCTGAGTAACTGTCTGTGTGTCGCCGAGTTCTGTCAATCGCGACCGACAGAAAAATTGCTCTAATTGCTAAACAAAGTGCATATCCATGACCTACAGGCCTAGAGCTTCCCAAAAATGTGTTTAGTTTTTTGAAATTCCACAGATTTCTGTCAATCGCGATCGCTCTGTCAATCGCGATCGACAAACCACGACGGACAGACCTGTCAATCGCGATCGACACGTCAATCGCGATCGACAGCCCACGACGGCTCTGTCAATCGCGACCGACAGAGTCAACGACCGATTGACCGCGACTGACGGATCATACGCGCGACACGTGTCAATCGCGATCGAGTCATCAATCGCGATCGACTCATCAATCGCGATCGACACAGTCAACGACTGTTTGACCACGACTGATTGACTTTTCATAACCCCTGTCAATCGCGACTGACCAGTCAATCGCGACTGACAGCCACGACGGACCTGTCAATCGCGATCGACACGTCGATCGCGACTGACCTGTCAATCGCGACCGACAGACTTTGCGAACGATTTAGAAGGGAAAATTAGGTCAAATTTTCAAGGCAAAATTATTGGTCTAAATTTTGACTAAGTGGGGGACAAACACTAGGGTGTAGTATTGCATCGCAAGGCCGTGCCACAAGCTACTCGAGTATTCCTGTTTGACTGTTAGCTTGTATTGAATCCTGATTTAACCCGCTAAACCCTGAACAGTCCTAACTTTTTCATACGAAATCCAATTTTTGAGCTCTTGGGCTTGTTGGAAAGCTCGTGGCATATACTACACGCCCTCAACTGTTTTTTATAAAGATAATGCGTTGATTTTCAGATAGGGTATTTTGAAGTTGACCATACCCAGGGGGCTCAAAGTCAGGGGTCTTTAGAATTATTTTCCTAAAAGTCACAATGCAAATATCTGTTTATGTTACATGAATGAAAGTGGTGGGTTTGTCCTTTGAATCTAAGCATTGAGCTAACCGTGGGACTTTTATAGGTCCATTGAGAGCAACAGAGAGCATCCAAAGCAAGGTTTCTTTGCGAGCTTGAGAACCGGGTTCTTGAGCACCATAAAGCAAGGGATCAACAAGTAAGGTTGGACACTTTTAACCCCCTCTGTCAATTCATAGCTTAGGCTAAGAACGACGAGAGGTAGGAGTAAGTCAGAGCGACGGTAGGCAGTTATCAAGTTGAAGAGTACCTAAAAACTCAAGTTCAAGCTAAAAACTTAATCTCTGCACTGTCGATAACATAAAGGAAAAGAACCTAACGTGGAACGATCAACCTAAAGTACGGAAAACATTCAAGTGTTCCTGACGACGTGATATCAGACAAGACCATAAACACAATAATTAACTAAAAAGAATCAAGTGACTGGTACCAATTGATCGGCAACGAGGTTGTACTCTGGAGAAAAATTGGGCTAATCAGTTAGGCATATGAACCTTAGATCAGGACGACACCTAGCAAGAGAGAGACAAAGCCTTAGGTCTTCAGAGGCTAGTGTCAATCACACTGCAAGGTCTTGGGCCCAGCAGTTGAGCCACCACTCATACTACCCTAGCTCTGAGACCAGTGAGTCAGAAATGTCTCAAGGCATGGACAGACCTACGGGAAGTTCAGGAGTGCCTTATTTGTACAGGGTAGAAGGCCCTTACAAAACACAGCTGGAATATCTTAGGACCAACCGGCTAGGTGCTAGCATCTATGAGGACGGCCTAGGAAGATCCGTGGTCCAGATTAAAAACCCTGACCAATCCATAGGACTAGAGCACCCAGCTGTCAAGTTTGAAAACGGTGCATACCTGGGCAAGGAAGGAACTATATATGTAGTCACTAGTCACCCGGATAGGACAGATGACTTAGGGAATGTAATCTCAGAAGCGGACCTAGGTGACCTGGAACAAGGGAACATGGGTGCGGAACCTAGAACCCCTCGAGGTAAATCAGTTCTCACTAGGATTATCACGCCTGAGTGGGTACCCCAAGACAACAAGAGCATAGAGTTGCTTATCAATCGAGAAACTGATGAAGCCTTTTGGAGGTATAAATCCAATCAGCCAACTGATATAGGAAATATCATGATCTATGAGTTTAAGGATCCAGATAGCCCAGGTAGAGTGACCTACTTAGATCACACTTCGGAACGGATCTTTGTGGTGACAGAAAATGATAGGCATGCCTACACTTGGAAGGGTGAATTTATTTTCCCCCAACCAAGATCAAATGTATCCTATGGTCACCCTGGGGCTGGAACTTCCCAAGCTCATGGTACGCAAAGAGACAGAAGTAGAGAGAGACCAGAAGTAAGTTTTGCCAACCCAGTGGGCAGAGAAAGAACGAGAACGGAGACGAATAGGGTAGAACCTGAGATGCTTAGAGCCCACAGGAACCAAAGAAATGTAGATGGATTCCCTCTGCCGAGGCCTAGAGAGCACACAAGAACTTTGAGACCCACCCAGCTAGTTAAGTCCATGAAGAATTACTTTGACGGCACAGGAGATCCCTATGATCATGTGGCGGAGTTCAAGCAAGTCTTGAGAGCTGAACAAGTGGAAGATCTGTTCACGTAGTACAATGCCTTCGGTCTAACCCTTAGGAACACAGCACTTACATGGTTTCAGCCATTAGATGAGCGTCAGTTCAGGAGCATAGACCAACTCCTAGAGGCATTTATTGTAGAGTTCTCTAAGAGCGGCATAAGACACAATACCTCCTCATTGATTCACAGCTTCAAACAGACCCCCCAAGAGACTGTCAGATTGGCCGGAAGAAGATTTAGACAATATCTTGAAAGGTGCCCTATTTCGGAGCTACCCACATCTGCTAAACAAGTAGCCTTATTCCTTGATGGATTGCTGAGTACGAAGTTGAGATCCTATGTGTATCTAAAGGACCCTAGGACCATAGAAGAATGTGTACGCATGTGCATTGACATTGAAGATAACCTAGGAGAAGAGCTAGAGCTTTCCAAAATCTACAAAGATTCAGATAGTGCATCTAGTCACTCTTCCGCGCAATCCACATCAATTGAGGAACTTGCCGAAAAGGTAGCTCAGAAATTAGGTGTAACTAGCAAACAAATCCCAAGGTTTGCCCCTGTGAAAAGGTGCTATACATGCGGTGGTGACCATATGGCGAACGTCTGTCCCATTATGGCTCAACCCCAAGTTAACCCTAGTAGCCAGTACTGCACTATAGAACGGAAGTACACAAACCACACTGCGCAAGATTGCCCATACAACAAGCAGGCAGTTAGGCAACCCTACCCTCAGCCCTACCAACAAGGCAGATACCAGAACCAGTATCCTCCCCCACCACAATATGCTAGACCCCAACAACCCTACCAACCACAATATCAGGCCCAACAGAGACCCCAACCTGTACTAGCACAACAGCCCCCAAACCCCGCTAACGTGATTCCAGTAAAGTATGCTGTTGCAGAAGAAAACCTGAATAGGGCCATAGTACTAGTAACCCCATTGATCTCAGAAAGTGACCCAAGTGACCATAGCTTTGATTCTACACATGTCGATAGTCCCCAGGCTTACTACATGCAGTCTCCAGAACATGGTGAGTCTTACTATAGTGAAGAACCAAGTGAACCTAGTTGGGAGTCAGATTACACGAACGTCATGTATGCAAACCCCAACCCCAGGCCTCAACCTAGGCAGGTACGACCACCATTCCCTAGAGGTCCATGCTACCGGTGTCAAGGAGATCACCTCATTCGTGATTGTCCCTTGCCTCCACCTACACAACCCCAGCCAGTAACGATCCAAGGTTTTTGCCAAGATTGTGGAAAAGAACATCTCTTACGAGATTGCCCTAAGAATCCTAATAATATGCCAAAAATCACTCCAATCAACGTTATTGGGTTAGTGGTAGATTCCACAGGAAGTGTCACCTCCACTGCTCCCGTACAGGTAGTCACTCGAGCTCAAGCCTTGCAGCAGAATCAAGGGGCAAACCAGGATAAGAACTCAGAGGCTAGTGAAACTGAGAGCGTAACAAAGAAAAGGACTAGAGCATGGAAAGATAGTCGGGAAAGAATGAAAAGACAATGGGCTAAAAAGATGAGTGAACTTGAGGAAAGCATAAGAGAAACCAAAGCTAGGATAACTAAAATCACCTCTCAAACCCCCTTTCACACTATCCCATCACCACCACTTCCATCGCCCTCCGACCCGCCACCTTCCAACCCACGTCATACGATTCCACCATCCCCTAGGGTAGGATCAGTATTAGCTGATCCCACTCCTGAAGACATAGACATGATGCTCAAAGCATATCAGGCCAGAATCCAAGAAGGGCCAAACGTCACGGATCATAACAAATGCTATCCTAGAGCTGACCTAGAGATAGAAAGAACCAAACTGTGTGCGAAAATGGTCGCATTGGCTCAGACTATGTTTGAAGCCAGTCGCCTTTTCAATTACTCGGGCTCAGCCAAAACGCAATTACACTTGGATGGATTCCTAGAGAAGTTAGAGGAAATAATTGCAAGATCTGCCAAGGAAGAAAAAAATCAAGAAAAAGATAAAGCAAGCAAAAACATGAAGCAGTCCCCATCAGAAGTGTATGTGGCCAATTCCATTAAACCAAACACCTTCCCCTCCTTAGAAAGAAAAGAGAGGCTAATTGCACAGTCAAAAAAGGAAAGGGCAAGAGAACAGAAAAGCCAGCCTCTTCAGGAAGCCCACGGGCCTCCTCAAGAAGCTTATCTTCCCCCCCAAAAGTCACAGGAGCCTCTCTCGAAAGCTTGTGTACCTCCACAGGTTGCCTACATCCCTTCTCAGGGAGCGTATGAGCCTGTTCGGAAAAGTAATAGAATAAGTAACCCTCTCCAGGGAGCTTGTGCTCCAGCTATCTATGAGAACGAGGAAAGAGCCCACAATAGAATAAGCCCTCCTTCCCAGGTTGCTTATGCGCCCAATTCTACGGAGCCAGACACTTCTTCTTCTATGAATCGGTTTGCACCAGACTTCCTACGAGAGATTCAAGAAGACAAATGGGATAACGAAAGCGAGGTCGCCCCTCCTTTTGAACTTTTGGACGATGCACACGACCAATTCCCACAAGACATCCCATCTATTTACGGGGAACATGAGAGTGCTCAGTCTCACGAGAGATTGGACTTTGAGTCTAATTCCATACAAGAGCTACCCCACTTCACAGGCCCATGGGAAGCAAAATCCACATGTATGAGAGCACCCACAATCATGGTAAGGAACGACGACTCAGTCATACCTAGGAACACAGAGGTAGTGAAGAACACTAACGTGCAGTGTAATCTCAAGTTAGAAGAGCTACTCAAGGTTAGACCTGAATTATGGAAACATGTAGCCAAACAAGTACCAGAGATAGCAAAACCTCGTTCCCAGGTAGGATCCCATAAGACAGTGCCAGAAATTCCCTTGGATAAGATAGGGGATATGTGTGAAGGTGAAGAAGGGAACACCTATCTTCCCATCACCTACCAGGACTACACCACGAAGGCAATTTTGGACTCAGGTGCAGGAGTTGCAATTGCCACTACCTCCTTATGGAAGCGTTGGGGCAAGCCGGCACTCAGGCCGACGAGAATGAAATTGCAGATGGCCGATGGTCACATAGAGAGACCCCTAGGATTGCTAGAAGGAATAACTCTCACCACTTGTGGTGTCGAGTTTGAACATAGTTTTGCTATATGTGACTTCAGCAAAAATCATGCCTATGAGATGATTTTGGGAAGACCATTTATGCGACAGTTGCAAGTGGTGCAGGATTGGGGGACCAATTCTTTGTACCTGCAACACTTAGGTGTCACGACCAAAGTCAATCTCAAGGATTATTCTCATAGAGATGTCCCTCCTATCCAATGGAATCCCATCCATAGAGCCAAAGAGGATACAGAATCGGTGCATTCCATAGGGTCTGGATCCTCATGGATGCATGAAGACACTCACTTATGGATGTGCAAGGTAGCAGTAGAAGAAGAGAAGAGAGAGAAAGCCAGAGAGGCAGGTGCGAAAGAAACTCATAGACCCATTCAAGACCCAGCCTATGCACCTGTAGTCTTTCCTGACGAGGAATTTGAACCCCATGGCTGGGCAGAAATTTTAGCAACCATGGACGTAGCCATCAATGAAGAACAATGGACACCTCACTGTGATGAGGATGGCTATGACATTTCAGTCTTCTCCATAGAGCCAATCATGGGAGAGGCAGTTCTAGAAGAATGCGAACCTAGCCCTGATGCCTTTGAGGATGCAAGTGACTCCGATCTAGAGTCAATCATTATGGATCCTCCATTTGCATCAGATGAGGAATACTTCCATGAAGTAGAATTTCAACCCCAGAGGCATGGAGAAGTTACAAATGACGTAAGATTAGCAACACATGTGACCCCGAAGGAAGGAGGAAAGAAACGGAGAAAGAGAGAAGCCTTACCAGAAGAGGAAGAATCTTTGTTTGAGGTTCCAGAAAATTTTATAAAGTATGAGATAGACGACAGGAGAGTCATGATTAGAATGCCCAAACGAGAGGCACAATCAGGAGAGGCCTATGATAACAAAGAAACTACCAAGAAAATAGTAGTGGCCATAGAAGAAGGAGAGGAGAGATGCACGTACATAGGCCATGACCTGACAGAAGAAGAAGAGCACGAATTGATTGCCTTGCTAAGAGAATACAGAGATGTATTCGCTTGGAGTTACAAGGACTTGAAAGGTGTTGACCCTGACATATGCTCACACACTATCCCCATGACCTCAGATGCCAAACCCTCTAAGCAAAAGCCTTATACATATAACGATAATTACGCTGCTAAAATCAAGGAAGAGATAGATAGACTGGTCGAAGCTGGATTTATCTATGAAATTGAGCACACTGAGTGGGTATCACCCATCGTAGTGGTGCCCAAGAAGAATGGCAAACTGCGCGTGTGCATTAACTTGAAAAAGGTTAATGCAGCCACAATTCGAGATAACTATCCACTTCCCATCACAGAACATCTCTTAGAAAGAGTGGCAGGCAAGGAAGTGTACAGCTTCCTTGATGGATTTTCGGGTTACAATCAAGTAGCCATAGCTCCAGAGGATCAGCATAAGACCGCCTTTGCCACAGAATGGGGCATTTTTGCTTTTAGAGTAATGCCATTTGGGCTTACCAACGCACCAGCTACCTTCCAGAGGCTGATGTGCCATGTGTTTAAGGAGTTCCTAAGAAAGAGTTTAGAAGTCTATGTGGATGATCTCTGTGCTCATTCCAATGTTAGACAAACCCATATTCCTGAACTCAGACAAATCTTTGACAAATGTAGAGAATATCAGGTCTGCCTGAACCCAGAAAAGTGTGTTTTTATGGTCAGGCAAGGCAAGATTCTAGGACACATAGTGTCAAAGAATGGCATATCTACCGACGAAGAAAAAGTGAGAGCCATAGCAGAGCTACCTAGGCCAAAGAATGTCAAGGAAGTACAAGCTTTCATGGGGCACTGTGGTTATTACCGACGATTTATACACATGTATGCTGTCATTGCAAAGCCCATGTACGGACTTCTGACTAACTTTGAGTGGACGGATGAATGTGAGAATTCCTTCCAAGAACTTAAACGAAGATTATGTTCAGCACCAATCTTGACCACGCCAGATTGGAATAAGCCATTCCATGTTCACGTGGATGCATCCAATTATGCTATTGGATGTGTGCTTGCACAACCTACTGGTGAAGGTAATATGGATCTTCCAATTGCCTATGCCAGTAGACAGTTGAATGCGGCTGGACGGAATTACACCACTACAGAGCGAGAAGGATTAGGCATGGTATATGCAGTTAAGAAATTTAGACACTATTTGCTTGCAAATAAGTTTAAATTTTTTACTGACCATCAGGCATTACTATATCTCGTAAATAAGCCATGCAATACAGGAAGATTAGTGAGATGGTTTCTCTTGCTCATGGAATATGACTTTGAAGTTGTGGTAAGGAAAGGTAGGACTCACTTACGAGCAGACCATCTCTCTAGACTCACGTCTGGAGAAGCCCCACAAGGAGTATCAGATGACCTTCTTGATGCTTACCTGTTTAATTTGGAAGTGGTGCCGCAGTGGGCTAAGCCATTGGTACCAGTCTTGACATACGGGCCTAACCATCCAGTGGTAAACACACGGAATAGAGAGGTTGTAAAAGCCCAAAAGTACCACATCATGGCAGGAAGCATGTACAAGCACACAGATCAAGGGATCTTGGCTTGTTTCGTAGAAGAGGATGAGTACGCTAAATGGTTGCAATTAGCACATGTAGGTGCGTTAGAGCAACACCATTCAAAGCAACGAACTTTACAGACTCTAAAGAGATTCGGAGTGCATTGGCCAACTATGGAAGCGGATGTCCAAAAGTTGTGCAAGGAATGCCCAATCTGTTGTACTAAACCACCTGTGGAACACGCTACTCTTTATCAAGTATCCATAGTGCCAGATTGGAGTGAACCTCTAGTATCATTCTTGAGGACAAACACATTCCCTCCAGACATGACTCTAGCTAGGAAAAGGAGTTTAGAACAAGAAGCCCAGGAGTATTCACTCATTGGTGATAATCTATATAAGCGTGGTAAAGATGGTTACCTGAGGCTATGTGTCCATGAAAGTGAGTATCTTAAGATCTTAGAAACTGCTCACCAAGGTGTAGCAGGAGGACACTTTGGACCAGATCGGGTGATCAAGGCTATACTATTTGCGGGCTTCTGGTGGCCTACCCTTCACATGGATGCACATACCTATGTGAAACGGTGTGATGTCTGTCAGAGGACTCAGTATCCCATACACAAAGATGAGATGCCACTGAAACCTATGATGGGTGGACGTGCATTCTCTAAGTGGGGAATAGACTTCGTAGGTCCTATTAATCCCCCAGCTAAGGGTTCTCATGCGGAATACATCATTGTTGCGACAGATTATCTCACCAAGTGGGTAGAGGTAAAGGCTACGACAAAGAACGATGCTCAAACAACTGCCAAATTCTTGTTTGAGAATGTATTCACGAGATACGGGCTACCTATAGAGCTTGTAAGTGATAGAGGCACTCATTTCTTGAACGAAGTGATTGAAAATCTACTCCAAGAATTCTTGGTCATACACAAGAAATCTGCCCCTTATCACCCTCAAGCTAATGGGCAAGCTGAGAGCACTAATAAGATCTTATGCAGTGTACTGACAAAATTAGTGAACACTAAACGCTCTGATTGGGACAAACAGCTACACCATGCTGTTTGGGCATATCGAGTTGCCTACAAAACGGTACTCCAAGCCACCCCCTTTCAGATGGTGTTCGGCCAAAACGCTGTGCTACCCTTGGACTTCCTGATTCCTACATTAAGAGTAGCACAGGAGCACGAATGGACAGGTCATGAGCTCTCCTCTAGGATCTTTGACCTTGAACGATTAGGGGAAACAAGACTGAGAGCCGCCGTAGGAATATATGCAGCCAAGAAGAGACAGAAGGCATACTTCGATGCCCATGTGAAGGATAAAGGCTTGAAAGCGGGAGATCTAGTCTTAGTCTATACACTGAAACAACACGCGAGGAAGCTAGAAAAGAGAGGCTACGGACCTATGATTATCAATAGGATCTCCACGAGTGGAGCAGTACAATTAGCCACGTTAGAGGGTGATGTTCTCCCTAACTATATTAGCGGATGCAGAGTCAAGTTGTATCAGGAACCCCTCACGGAGGAAATGCTGAGCCGACTCAACACTGCTAAGAAACGCAAAGAGGAAGAAAAGAGAATTAGAGAAGAAGCTCAAGCAGAAGCTTTAGAACGCATCAGAAGGATGAAATTACGAAGGCAAGGTAGAGAGCAGCCTAGGACAAATGACTATGCAGATCAAGGATATCATATGGCAATGTGTGAAGTCGCAGGAACCAGCTCACATAGGATAACTGATCGACGTCCTTTCGTAACCCTAGAGGTAAGACAAGGGAAGAGTGCAAGGACCGTAAGAGCCTTGATTGACTCAGGTGCAGCCACTAGTGCTGTTAGAGTGTCTTACTGTCAAGAGTTGCAGTTAACGGTCAATCCTGTGGAAGCATATCTCATAGGATTGGGAGGCGTGGAAACCCCTTGCATGGGCGAGGTGGAACTTCCCCTCTACATTCATGATGAGGCAATGACAGTTAAAGTACTGGTGTGTCAGGATGAGGATCTCACTGAACCTCTTATCTTGGGTCAAGATTGGATCTATGACCAAGCAGTCAATTTAAACCTAAGAAGTGGACTTCTCCAGGTTTGGATCAATCATAGCCGAGTTACAGTAGAATTAGACAATGGAGCACTCAAGGAACTAGGAAAGGCACAGACTCCTGGTCCTTCCAGGGGTACACATGAAGATGACCATGCTGTTCTTGTTCAAAACCCTGTGTTGCAGAGGAATGATGTTTGCAAAAAAGGAGTCAGGGATGCAACGGAACTCCCTTCTTTTCCAAAGGCCAGAAGGAGGCAGCAACCCAAGGTGGATCAAAGGCAGAAAAAGCAAAGTACTACCTATGTCCGAGATCAAAAGTACCTGCTCAGCAGAAGGTCTCAGAAAATAAACCATGTGTGGGTGCGGAAAGGCGAACAACCGGTTGCACATCCGTCAACTACACGGGCGAAGTTTCTTATTAATAACCGACAACATGACACTAATAAGAAGTCTTTCGGAAATTCTTCTGCTAACGTGAAATATATTTGGGTGCCCAAGTCGATGAAGGCTAGCCCACAATCAAGACAAATTTGGGTGCCTAAGGCTTGCTTGATGGCACAAGTAACTACGCTGAGGCCACAACTTAAACAGCATAATGCAGCTACGCATACTGCCAGTATTCACTCGTTCTCAACGCTCAAGAACACACCAAGACCCAAGAGCGTGTATGTAATCAATTGTAAATGGGTCCCTAAAAGGCCTCATTTTCAAACCGCGACACCGAGAAAGCTCTCTAGAGTCTCTCCGAAACCGAAAGCAAAGCCCATTCACTGCATTGGGCAGCCTAGGGCGTGTAATAAACCCCCCGACCCCAATTTGTAAATTCATACCCACTTACTAACTGCATTAGTCTCCTAGGACAACCCAAGCACTAACTACACACACTGTCCTTGTGCACTTACTAACCACTAACTCACCATCTACCTCATGTTAATGTTGTAACGGGGACAACAACGGATTTATTCTGTCCATTACGATGTTAACACTCGGTTCTATATTCTCACAGAACCAACCAGCAAACAGGGCCATGGCAGAAGCAGGTACCAGTTCTCAAGCCGGATCTGGTGCCCAGATTGTGGACATAGAGACACTTCTCCTTGAGCCACGTCTCACCGCAAGGCCGCAAGAACTTCAAGCCGTGCATGTGCTCCCCATTCAGGATCCTCCTCAAGGGCACACTTCTCAAGTAGGTAAGCATGCGCATTGGTTCAGTGATGTTGCTGGACCACTGGGCGATGGAACCTATTTCTGGGAAGCAGAATTGGAATTTAATGGCAAATGGGGTCGATACCACTTTTTCACGCGCGAGTTTGAAAGCTATCAAAACGCCGAAGTCATGAGATCAGTTTGGATCAAAGCGGGTGTGGACAGTTATTTCAGGGCCCACTTACCAAAGCCGGATTTCTTACGATGTTCATATCTGATCAGTACCATCACGCCAAGCAGGGCCAAGGGAGGCGACAGCACCTTTGTATTGCCATCACTGCTGCCGGGTCATGAGCTTAAAAGATTCAAGTTGACCCTCACTTTGGTAAGAGAAGCATTGGGTATGTATGGCATGCACATCCCAACAGAAAAGGAAACCATGGTTCCAGGTCGAATGAAGCACAAAGATCTTAATAAGTTGAAGGATATGGTAGCGATGACACCTACCATTGCGCTTCACTTGCGAACCATCATGCAACATTTTGCTTTCCCCGCTCAGGAACGATTCACAATGCCCCCGAAAAAAATATGGTTCAGCTTATATCTAGCAGAGACAGAAAGCCTTCCCATCAATGTGCCACACTGGATCATAGATCAGATCCACCTAGCCCATCAAAGGTGGAACAAGAAACAGAAGAATGTGCTCCACGGGTGTTGTGCTCTGACCAGAATAATCTATAGATGCTTGGCTTATGACGTGCCTGTTCAGCGGGCACTCGTATGGTCCCGAGTCCAAGAATTCTAGAGAAGACTATCAGCAGCAGGTCCCCCATCAAAGAAGATGAGGGGGGGAGTCCAATTACCCTGTGCTCAACCAAGGGGAGCTACCACTACACCAGAAATCACCCCTCCCCAGACACGATGAGTTAGGCCATTCACAATCCGGCTACCAAGACCAAGCACAGAGGGGCCTAATCTGGTGTTTCCACCCATTCCATCAGATTTGGAATTTCCACAGGGATTTACTCTTGAGGACCTCACGGATGAAGAAATTGCCAGATTGATCTATGACTCTAATCTCGAAGCTGAAGCAGAGCGAGCTCAGGAACCACAACCCCAAACAACAACATCGGCCCCTACCCAACCACAAGTTGTAGGAGTCGATGTAGATGAACAAGAGGCAGGAGGAGACGAAGAAGAAGCCGACGAAGAACAACATCAAGAATATGACGAACTCTCCGAGTTAGCAAGTGCCCCAGCATATTCGGCACAAATCAAGAGACTATATCGAACCATGCGACTGGTTCAGGAACAGCATAAGATGTCACTAGAATCGGGCAAGAGACTCATGAACGACTTGCTAGCTGAGGAAGGTGTGGACGAGTTGTTCATTGAGTCCATGAACCTTCATGCCGACGCCGTAGGACTGGATGAGGCCATTCATGAGGCAATGGCCTACATTCATAGATTTGAGAAGAGGGTTCCTGTTCGTCCCAGGAGGTCCGGGAAGCAAATTCACATCAATGTATCAGCACCAGGCGAGACAGCGCAAGCAGAAGAATATCAGGAAGCACCGTTGTCACCACCATCCCCACCTCGCACTACACAATTCACTCCACCACAGGACACTAGCACTACCACGTCCACTACCACCACCACTGTCATGGGCATCCCACTCTCTCCGGGAATCCAATTCGGGGGAGTCACCATGCCCACCTTCACCACCCTGTTCACCGACGTCACATCCACTCCACCCACGATCCCCATCTACACCGTCACTCAAACAATTGACACGATGGAAACATCACCTGCCACAGCACCGCTCCCTCCCCCCTTGCCACCTTCATCGCCCATACCCCCTCCACCCACCTCTCCACTTGCATCCACATCATTCACATCTCCCATTCCCGCCCCCATTCCCCCTGCATCTTCACCCCTCCCAGCATTATTTAATGTAAATAGCATATTTTTAGCATTAAATCAATGTGTATACCAGCTCCAGAATGAGTACAGAGCTCTGGACGACCGGTATCAACAACTGGCAACGCACCATCAGAACTTACAAAGATAATTTCACATTCTACAAACAGAAAATGCAGAACTGAATCAACGCTACACAACGCTTGAGCAGGCTCACCAAACATTATTGGAGGCACCCCAACCATCGACAGACGCAGGTGTCAAACAACTAGAAGCTTTGCTCGAAGTATACCAAGCCGATAATCTCAAAGTCCGGCGTAACCTGGCACTTCTCAGGAAACACATGGCGGCCGCCCTTGAAGAGAACAAGAGACTGCAGCAGCAAAATGAAGCAAATCTAGAAGCAGCAATGGAAGGCTCTCCCCACGAAATTGATCTAGAGCAGTTTAAAGCCGTACCCTCAGAGACAATGAAGACCATCTTGGACAGCTATGCAGATCTATTAGAAGCTCATGATGACTTGGAAAGGGAACGTGATGCGCTGCGCAATCAACTCCAAGAGCAACAGACAGCACCCAGAGTCACAGAAACGACCACGACTTCAGAGGAAGTCAAGACATTGAAAGAGCAGGTGGCCGAATTACAGGAAAGATTACTCACACACGAAAGGCAGCCCTCTCCAGTTGTCGAACCAGAACCCGAGGATTTGGTACCCATCGAGGTAGATGAGACGTATGAGGAACCATACGTTCCTATGCCAATGCCAGGTGGTGAGCAAACCGCAGAAGGAATGGATACGTTAGAAATTGAAGTACCTGAGTGGCTCCAGACACTAGAGAAAACAGCATCAACTCATGAAGATCGAGTGGCAGTTCAAATCCAATCTATGGCAAAGATAGAGGACACTATTATTAAATCAGAATACTTCCGCAGCATGTCCCACCATAGATGGATCGGAACCAATGATGATCAATACGTGCCATATTGTATACTCCTGGCGGACTACAATGCAGACATCCAACAAAGATGTGGCAAACCTCCAACGTTTGCTACACAATTTGGGCCAGATGACATCCCCGAGAGCGCTCAAAAAGGATCCATTCATCAACCCACCTGGAGGATCCGACTCCTCGAAACCTACCCGGAGATGGTTCGCACCTGGACAAATATGCCTCTTTTTATTAAATATAACCCTTGTTATGTTCCTGTATTCCGCAGACGCACATGGCCAGAGTTTACCCTTGCAGTCAAGAATATCAAGGGCTGCGCCAAATGGTTAAACTACGTCTATCTAGCACCCCCTCAAGGACCTCCCACCGTCAATTATATGATTTCCACCATACGGCGCTGGAGCATCCGATTAAGGAATACCCCTGATGTGATGGCCCAGATGTGCATGAAAATTTTTGAATTAATGCTTATTACATTCAGGACATTCAAGAATATCAAGGACCCACACTTCTCAGGCGTCGGATTCCTCACAGGAAACCAAGATTTAGTTTATGACATGAGCACCACTCCTTCCATAGAGGTGATATATGCTTGGCACGCCAGAATAAAATACCTCCCAGCCTGCTTTAAACAAACATTCGAGGAGATGTTCATAACAGGGTTCTGGGAATACCACTCAGAAATATTTGTACCCAGACCCTCACATCTCCTCCATTTATTTGCTGTGGAGCGAACCATTCACTCAGAACAATTACGGGTGCCACATCCAGATGTCCCAGGGCTAGTCAATTGGGATGCATTGCTGACAGATCTAGCAAGGGGACTCAGGTTAGAAGAACACCACCTCGCCGCGGATGTTGTCCAATATTACGTACAAAAAGCAGCTAGACAAGGGTCTGTCAGGGGCGACAGACGCGAGAGTGGGGGGGGTGTTGGCAGTAGTCTTGGTACACCAGGACTTACGAGACGTGAAAGTCAAAGAAGGGAGTCAGAGCGAAGGGACAGCACAAGCAAACAGGGCAGTCAAAGAAGATCTGGCAAGTAGGCCAATATTTTTTCAAGACACTAATGCAGATCAAAGAGATGGACATGCAGGGAGGAAGAGCAAGTAGGGAGCTCGAAGATATGTATGGAAGATCACTAGAAGAAATCCCTACAACAACAGTGATTCTTATCACTAACAATCATTGTAAATATCATTTCACATTTTTGCAGCTCCATTTTGTGCAAGCCAAGGAGTCCTTGAGCTTGAGGAGCCTTAGAAGTAGTTGCGTACCAATTTTCGTATTTTTTAGATCTCGTTTGAGCCCCCAAATAAGCCCTGGAACCTAATTTTTAACTAGGCCGGACACTAGGTCTGGACAGGGCCAAAACTAGTCAAAAACTATAAAAAGAGCTAGAGAGCTCATTTTTGAGGGTAGATTGTAATTGAAACAAACTTGTAAGAGCTTTTGAAAGTAATCTAAAGAACTCCATTGATTCTCCCTCTTTGTCTTGCCGTGTGTGCGCGTGTGTGTGTATGTGTGTGCATGCTTGTGTGCTTCTCACTCACGCATTTGTGCCGCCACTTGCTCGAGGTCTTCATACCATCCTCACGTCTTCCCGGATTGACATTAAAGGAGGTGCTACTCATCACTGAGCTACAGCCATTCTTCACATTCCAATAGATTTTTCTCTTGTCCTAGTTCAATCTCAATTTGTATAGTTGAAAAAGAATAAAAACTCTGACCATTCACAAATTTCATTACAATTCTATTATTCGACCTTGGTATGGATTATTGAATTAATCACTTTGAACTGATTAAATTTACTTGTGCTCATGTGTCCAACAAGACTCTAACTTCATACTCCTTGATATGTCATTTTTACATTTGGAAACTTCTCATTTACTATTTTTCTCTCAACTTGTCATGTCATTGCTTGTTTAATTTCTCTCAATTGTATTGTTATAAATTATGGAATGTGTTGAACAAGGCATTGTTGGAGTGTTAATTTATTAATGTATTAATGTGTTTTGGTGTTTTTGATATAGCAGTTGAAGGTTTGTGAGGGCGTGAAAGGTGTGAAAGGGTGGACATCAATAATACAACTTTAGGGCGGACATGAATAATCCGACTTATAATTTAGTTTGTAAATAAATCCGCGTAGAAGGTTCTATTGTTAGAAATAGGCAGAAAAGTAGTGGTTAGAATAAGGGTCATTGTAGATCGCAGCTTTTTATATTAAAAGCAAAGGCTTTCTACAAAAGTCACCAACTTTTACTTTTATGCATGCTTTTCAAAGCTACTCTCATGTAACTACTCTTTTCGACATAATCAAAAATTCCTATAAATACATGCACTTTGTGGACTGTCGAAACAGAGTGCATAGGGGGAGATTGCACCCAATACTATATTCTGTCTCATCTCCTAGTGTGTCTAATTTTCTATGTGTTTTCTATAGTCGTAACCTCTATGTGTGTGTGAGCAAGATCTTGATAAGAGTGGTATCAGAGCCTTGCATGCATCACTATAGAGGGATTTGTTTTTGTTTGTTTTGGCGATTGATCTCTTCTTCACTGTTCTTTGTTCGTGATCTGATTTTGATTCCGATTGAGATTTCGATTCTGGTTCTAGTTTCTGGTTTTCGGTTTTCGTTTCTGTTTCTGTTTTTTATTTGGATTCTAGTTCCAATTCCGATTTCCGTTTCTGGTTCCTATTCCTGTTCCAGTTTCAGTTTTTGTTCTAGATCTAAAACCTACGTTTACACCTACGTTTACACCTATGTTTACACCTATGTTTACACCTACGTTTACACCTATGTTTACACCCACATTTACAACTATGTTTACACCTGTATTTACTCGCTTACTCCAAGGCATCGACTAAGGCATAACTTAAGGCATAACTAAAGCATTACTTTGGCATCTTTGGCACCCAAGGCTCCCTTGGCGACCGTTGGCTATGTGCAAACCAATGTTAATATATGAGTGGCAATAAGGAGTTTTATATTCACCAAGGTGGGAGGATTTGAGCCCACAACCTTACTCACACAAGGGAAGTGTTTTACCACTACACTATCTCTTTGCGTTGTCACTGTAGTTTTCTTTTCTTATATTTAATACAACTTTCATCTCTTTCTTACTTTTTCAATTCCCAAGAACAACCCTTCCTTTTACATTTTGATTCAAACAATGTCAAAAAAGTTTTTTACATATCTAGCAAGAGGGTTTTGTTTTCTACATCCTTATGGACCCTACGAACACCATGGAGGATTTAGGTGAGTCACCACTACCTGAGGTAACACTCGAGCAACAACTTGAGCTCTTGTAGCACGAACTTCAGGGCGCTCAGAAAGAGATTCGACAATGCAATGAAGTACTCCAAAAGATGCAAACTGATGAAGAGAACCTTATGAGGGTGGTCAAAGCTATTGTCTCTGCCCGATTGGATGGCACATATTCCAAGATTTTTGTTAAGAATTACCAATTTTTATGGTTTGATGGCAATAAGGATGGCCCTTTTGTCCTTTCATGGTTGTCCCAATTTGATGATTTTTATATTGATGAAACATATGCTGAAATAGAAAAAGTCAAAATTTTCACTAACTACTTAGTTGAAAAAGCTCAACTTTGGTGGAATGATCTTTGTCATAGTGTAGATTGTCTAAGCACATGGAAGGCTTCTCAAGAAAATTTTAAGGAATCTTTTCTACCCCTACAGTTCAACCTACATGTTCGACAATTGTGGGCTAAATTTACATGGATGGAAGGTGATACATTTATAACCTATATGGATTGGTTCTACCAATACCTAGTATCTCTTCGCTTGCTTGAAGATGTGTTAAACGATACTATGAAGAAGAAGTATAACAATGGTTTAGAGAAGGAGATTCAAGCAAAGCTTCGCTCATGCCAACCTGCATCACTTCATGAAGCTATTACCTTTGCTCATGCTGCGGAGAACGAGTACCAATCGATTATCAAGAGGATCAGTTTGCAGCAGCTACATCAACAACATCATTCTTTTTGCTAGTCTAATTTTCTTTGATTATATGCAATGCATTTACACATAGAATTTAGTATCTAGGATCATACTTTAGATATACTTTTGAAAATGAATTAGAATATTGACTTATTTAAAGGCTATGTCAGCACCTCATAGATAATCTTAATAATTTAATGCCTCCATGAACATTTCCATGCATGTGTTTTACATGGAACATGCTTATTTTTTGTTCAGTGATGGAACATGTAACTGGCCATCCATGTTTATTTTTATTTTATCAAATGAGGTAAATTGCTTTTTCAATTGAGGGGCATGTTATAAATTATGGAATGTTTTGAAAAAGGCATTGTTGGAGTGTTAATTTATTAATGTATTAATGTGTTTTGGTGTTTTTGATATAGCAATTGAAGGTTTGCGAGGGCGTGAAAGGAGTGAAAGGGCGGATATCAATAATCTTACTTTAGGGCAAACATCAATAATCCGACTTATAATTTAGTTTGTAAATAAATCTACGTAGAAGGTTATGTTGTTAGAAATAGTTAGAAAAGTAGTGGTTAGAATAAGGCTCATTGTAGACCACAATTTTTTATATTAAAAGTAAAGGTTTTCTACAACAATCACCAACTTTTACTTTCACGCATGCTTTTCGAAGCCGCTCTCATGTAGCCACTCTTTTCGACATAATAAAAAATTCCTATAAATACATGCACTCTGTGGACTTTTGAAATAGAGTGCATGGGGTGAGATTGCACCCAATACTACGTTCTCTCTCATCTCCTAGTGTGTCTATTTTTCTATCTATTTTCTGCATCCATGACCTCTATGTGCATGTGAGCAAGATCTTGATAACATGTATCTTCTTTCTTATTCTCTCTATTGCTTCTTCCTGAGCTTATTGTCTCATCTTCATTTCTTCTTCTTTTCTTTTTTTTGATATTTTTAATCTTTTGCATATGTATGTAGTTAATGGTTCCATGTATCTCTTCACCTACATGCACTTATGTAATTTGGCATTATCTCTCCATTTAGGTTTGCAATTTGTAGTGCATTAGGACTGATTTTATGAAGTTTATAAGATCCACATCCTCTTTTTTCCAAAGACTTATTATGTTTTTTAAGAGTGTATGCCAGGAATAAGTATCCTTCTTGCAAATCCTTACTCTTGATGTGCATATCATAACAAGCCTTTTGTCTCTTTTTTCCTTCATAGATGCTCATTACAACTTGTAATCTTGATGCTCTCAATTGTTCCAACTCAATTACTCTATCAAATAGCTTATGTCCATCCCATGATAATTGATTATGTTGCATGATCTTCAAGTCACACATACACAAAGACAATATGAAATGTGAAACACACAAGAACAAAGATGTGCAATAAAAAAAATAGTACACATTAGTGTTGACATATCAAGATCAACATGTGATGATTGAGGATGACACATACCACTTTTCATATCTTTGACATGTATAGTGGATACAGAGATATATGTTAGGCACACTTTAGTGATCTTTACCAATTTTATATATTGAGAGTGATGGCACATTTATTTCTTTATGTATTTTTATTTATATATTTTATCGATCATATTGTTGTATTAGGCCATTCTTGTATATTATTTTTATGTTATAGAAGAAGAAGATCATTCTTCCTTGCTTCAATGTGTGTGTGCTCCTCTCTTGATATCTGGGAGTGTGTGAGATCTCTCTTCTGTATCTCCTTTCTCTTGACATGGTATCAGAGCCACTGTGGTTATAAGGAGCTCGTGGAGAAGGCCAATAGTGAAGAGTGCATGAGAAACCATGGAGAATATGCGCTTCACAAACAATCTTAGATTTCTATAAAATTTGGAGCCATCTCAACGTCCATTTCGATCCCACAAGGTAGGACCCAAGAAAAAACAAGTCATTCAGCAAAATTGTAACTTGCGTTCTATTTGATATCCCTCAAATATTCCAGATCTAGAATTTCAAGTGACTCTATGTACTATTGATACATGAAAGCTATGTTTTTTTGAGATTAAACTACCAAGTTATAGTGTGATAGTGTTCAAGCAAGGGTACTACTTCTAGAATTGTGAATTGTTGTAGGAATGGAAAATGTTAATGGAATGAGTAAACTTATGAGCGATAAGTTGGAAAAGAAAAAAATTCATGCTTGCATATTCACAATGATGAATTTCTTGATGGGTAAAGGTTGCTAGAAGTGCATCAAAGGAAACAATGAAAACCCTCCATAGTTACCAAAGAGGAATTAGAGTGCAAAATAGTAAAGAACATATGAAGAGTGGAATCAATGAGCATGGGAGGTAATGTATTATTGTCTATTAGTGTACAAGATAACATGGCTGGACACATACACGATGCCAAAATTCCAAAAGAATTCTAGAATAGTTTGGTCATGATATATGAAACCAATACAAAGGAAGGGAAATTACAAATCAAGAATGAGTTGCATACACAGGAGAAAAAGATCATGTCAATAAGAGAATACACCTTAGAAAGAAAAAGCATATGTGAATCACTTGCATCTATTGGCATCAAGGTAGATGACAATGATGATAAGGTTGTGATAATCAATTTCCTAAGCTTCAGGTAGGTAAAAAAAAACTCCATGGGTAAGATAGAATTCATTCCATGTACAAAGTTAAATGGAGGATAAGATCACCCATTGTATGAACAAAAAAATGCATTTGGAATCTTTATGTTACTTGGACCACACAATATATTAGGAAAATCAAGATCAGATTGTCGAGCATATAAAATGGAAAGGGAAACCATTTCTTCCAAATCTAGTGTTACTTCCTTGAATCTTTGTCCTAGGAATTTGAATGAATTTTTTCTAGACTCCGAAAAGTAATTTGGAAGAGATGTCGGTCTCTATAGATATGTGAATGCAAGATTTGCATGATGAGATGATGTTCATGTCTAAAGTTGAGAGGAACTATGACATCCCATTGTCATTTGAGAGAAAACATGCACATGAGGCTAATCTCTTCAAAGATCCTTAGGGATGTATAGTAGTGAAAAATCAAGAATGATAATAAGCTTTTCTTAATTCATAACCCATTAGTAAAATTGGGGGGAGACGCTTATATAGAAAAGTGAGGCTTCTTGTATGTATTTCATCAACATCTAGATAGACCTAATGCATATAGAGTTGAGGCCCTTGAGATGCAATGATTCTAAAGAAGAATCTAGCAAACTTAAGTATAAAATCCCTAAAAATAAACTAGAAGAGGATCTAGAAAAGATAATGTTTCTAGGAGTTTATTTCTAGCAAATCTACTACATGAAGGGAATATCATTGAAGCCTACTATTCAATTCACAAAAAGGAAGTGTTTGGGACTTTTCCACTTTTTGATAAGCCAAGAGATTGTTGCAATCCAAGATCCTAAGAATGAAAAGAGGTATTAATAGCAAGGACAACCAATATTTGTGATCGTTCTACCTAGGGTATGTACTTTCACTTCTAGAACATCTACTCACACGACTAGAGATGCCCATTCAAAATCCAAAGACTCTAGGTTTAATCAAAGGCCTCATTTTCATGCACCTTCACCTCCTTCACAATCACCTTCTCTCCAATAAAATGGTAGTGTACTTCAATGTTCTTGAACCTAGCATGGAAAATTGGATTCAATGGTATGTGTACATTACTCATATTATCACACATTATAGGAATCTATTTCACTTGCAAGTATCTTTAAAAAAACTTCTTTGACCACATATTTTCACAAGTGAAAAGCACTAAGGCTCTATATGCATCTTCAATCGAACATAGGGCTATTGTTGGCTATTTCTTGGAGCTCCACAAGATAGTCTTACTTGCATGCATGAGTACATAGCTACTTGTACTCCTTTTGTCACCATTTGAGTCTATCGATTTGCATCATAATAAGCTTTCACATGCAAATCTTCATCATAAGCATAAAATAAACTTTATTTATAGTGCCCTTAAGGTACCTAAGAACCCTCTTGGCTTTCATTAAGTGTTATGTTGTAGGATTTTGCATAAATTGTTAGAGAACTACATGCTTGATGTTCGGCCTAGTAAGAGTTACATACTTCAAACATCAAAAAATAGATCTATACAAAGTAAGAGTTGCAATCACATTTACATTCTTCTTTAGTGATTTGCAATTGTTTTGTAGTTACACATGCCATACTTTGTTAGTACATCAAGAATGTACTTGCTTTGCATCATGTATATGCCTTCCTCCTTATAGATTAATTTTATGCCTAAGAAGTTTTTGAATTCTCCAAGATCAGTGATTTTGAATTCTTCTTTAAGTTTCCTCTTGATCTCACTAATATTAACTTCATTATTCCCTATAAGAATAAGATCATCAACATAATTGCAAATGTTGACAACAAGATCACCTTGAGAGCATAAAGAGCCTTATTTAACTTGAGAATAAGATGTTGGGGACTCCTTGAGAGCATAAAGAGCCTTATTTAACTTGCACACATGATGAGAATACCTCCGATCTTCAAAGGCTTTAGGTTGCTCCATGAAAATAATATCTTCTAGGTCACCATTCAAGAAAGCATTGTTGGCATCTAGTTGGTGGATCTTCCAACTTTTGGAGGCTGCAATTGCAATAAGAGTTCTTACTCTAGTCATCCTTGATGTAGGCTTGAATCTCTCCTCAAATTCAATGTCATAGATTTGTGCAAAACCCTTGGCCATCATCCTAGCTTTATACCTAGATATGCTACCATCTGAATTCCTTTTAGCTTGTATAGCTATTTCTTGCCTATTACCTTCATGTCCTTGGTCTCAATTTTGGTTCCCCTTCGACGATTTCACTTCTTCTTACATGTCATGGTTGCATTATTCATGCTTGTGCATCCTCAAAACAATTAGTATCTTCGCATGCAACTACTTGACTCATGTATTCATAATGTTTGAAAGTGAACGAGTCGTAATTTAATCTCTAAATCAGATTCCTTTCTCTTGTTGAGATTCTTGAGGGACTAGAATGAAACTTTTCCTCCTTGCTTTTGATGTCTTTTCACCTAGAGTTGCTACCTTTTCAAACTCTCCTTCATTGTTGTTATCCATCTCTACCAATGGATTGTCTTGATCATCTTCTTCCTCCTTGCCTTGGTCTCTTGTAGAACACTCTTCACTTGAATTAGCATCGCTTCTCAATCTCCCTTTCCATGGACACGTGTGGATACCCTTTGATTATGTCCTTGAAGTATGAAGGAAAAAAATATCCATACTTTCTATGTCTTCTATATGTCGTCTCTTGGCATCATATATCTCTTCAACCTGTAATGCATCTTTCACACCATACCAAGGTAATAATTAATCAAAGATAACATCTTTAGACACCTTCAACTCTTTGGTCTTAGGATAATAGAATTTTAAACCCTTTTTGTCACTTGAATTCCCAACAAATATTCACCTTTCAGCCTTTGCTTCAAATTTATGCCTCAATTCATAAGGCACATGGACAAAACATACACTACCAAAAATCTTGAAATGAGATAAATCAGGCTTCTTACCATAACATAACATGATTCATATGGACACAAAGCATGAACACTTAGTGCGGCACTTATCCATGATGTAGATTGTTGTATTGTCATTACAACATATGAGGGGCATACTGGCGCTGCCTATACTGACGGTCACTCTCGGCATTGGTATAAACGTTGGAAAAGTCCACTTAAAGATACTGACAATCAAGTGACTGTTGGTATGACCGTTTAAAATGGATCGTTGGGATATCTTGCGATCATCGGTATACGTGCTAGTATAAGCATCAATATACCTGTCGGTATGAGCCTCAGTATAAGCATCGATAATTTACCGAAATTACTGACGCCCATACCGACGCTCATACCGATGGGTATACCGAGGCCGTGTTTTAAACATACCGGGAACTCGACAGCAAAACTCAACATTTTGCGTGTGCTTTACACTGAGTACTACTTACTTCTGTCGAACTTGCGCACGAGAACCGAATTGTGACTTATATTGTCTTATGCACACACACACACACACAGATCTCTCTCTCTCTATACACACACTCTCTCTCTTTGTTGAGATCTCACATCTTGGTAAGTGGTGAGCGTACTCTTAGCCTTTGTCTTTTCTCTATGCTTCAGTTCTGTAATTTCTCTTCTCTTTGATTTTGCAGAAGTTTTTTGGTGTCTATTCTTTGGAATTCGACGATAGACGACATACATTACGCTTTGACGACAATGATCCAAAAGAGGGACATACCTGTAAGTGATTGTTTTATTCTCTGTTGATAAAGAGGGAAAGAGAGAGAGAGAGAAGGGTGAGAGAGACAGAGAGAGAAAGAGAGAGAGAGAGAAAGAGAGAGAGAGAGCTAGAGAGAGATGAGAGAGAGATAGAGAGAGAGATAAAGAGAGAGAGAGAGAGAAAGACAGAGAGATAAAGAAAGATGAAAGAGAGGAAGATAGAGATAGGAAGATAAAGCATACATACACACACACATACATATACACACACATCTACACATGCATACATACACACACACATGTACATACATGCATACATACACACATATACACACATGCATGCATACATACACACACATATACACACATGCATGCATACACACACATACACATATACACACATGCATACATACACACACACACATGCATACATACACACACACATGCATACACACATATATACACATATGCATACACACACATGCATACACACATACATACACACACATATACATACTTGCATACACACACATACATACACACACACATACACATATGCATACACAGACATACACACACACATGCATACACACATACATACACACACACATATACACACATGCATACACACACACATATACACACATGCATGCATACATACACACGCATATACACACATTCATGCATACATACACACACATATACACACATGGATGCATACACACACACATACATACACACACACATACATACACACATATACACATGCATACATACACACACATATACACATGCATACATACACATATTTACACATGCATACATACACACACATATACACACATGCATACACACACACATACATACACACATATACACACATGCATACACACACACATACATACACACATATACACACATGCATGCATACATACACATGCATATACACACATGCATGGATACACACACATGTACACACATGCATACATACATATACATATACACACATGCATACATACACACACATACACATATACACACATGCATACATACACACACATGTACACACATGCATGCATACACACACACATGTACACACATGCATACACACACATGTACACACATGCATACATACATACATATCCACACATGCATGCATACACACACATGCCTACATACACACACACATACATACACACATGCATGCACACACACACATGCATACACACACATGCATACATACACACATATATACACACACATGCATACATAGACACACATACACATATACACACATGCATACATTCACACACACACACATACATACACACATGCACACATATACACACATATACGATTTCAGTATAGATAAATAAATATGAAAATAACTAGTGTTTTAATTAAAATATATAAATAAATATATAAAATTACGATTTTAAGGTTTTTTACATCAAATATATAAAAATAGGATTAGGGTTTTTAGGCTATTTACACATACATACACATATATGTATACACATATATACATACACATATATATACACATGTGTGTACCTAAGAACCAACTTAGGGACTTGTGGAGAAAGAGACTATACCTCAATCCCCCTCAAGTGCATATAGAGGGGATTCACGCTTTAATTATCAATCCGATGAGTATCAAAACCTAGCCGAGTGTATGAAGACATGCATTCAAATGACGATCATATGCGTTTCGAAGCTCTCGAGAAGACGCATCCAATGGCGTATTTTCACTCAATTCTGACGCTTCTACTTCAAGTTATGAGCAAAATACTGAGTCATGGGAATGACCTTCCTACACTTCATACACACCTTAACCATAGCAAACAAACGCTTTCATGGATAGACAACACTTCCTAACACTCTTTTCAAGCAACACACATGCACACAAGCTCACAAAGAAGAAGATACAGAGAGGAGAAGACACAAATTCGAATTTCTGTGCTCTTGATTCTCACAATGGCAAAAAGTACTTACAAAGAGTCACAAATTGACTTATATACTTGTGCCCTAAAAATGGTCCTTTCATACAAGAGACTGGCACTTTATTCACTAAAAGACTAATTTCCTACTAATTTATATGGGTAAGCTTCTAATCTTCTGTGGGGATGCATCTAGAGGACTCCTCTAGTGCATTTACATCGGAAAATATATTACAAGAATGGTTACGATACAAAAATAATGTGTCCAAATCGGAAAAATTTTGGGGCCCTTCTTTTTCTCTGCCTTTGTGCTCTCTTTGCTCTGCAACACTCTCCCCCTCTTTGTCTCTGTCGTCCCTTGACAGGCTTTACTTCTTGTCTTTCCCTTGTTGTCCGCACGCATCCTTTGGTCAGTTCTGCCTACTGGTTGGACCGGCGTTACGTTTTAATGGCCCTGTTCTTGATTTTTTCTTTTACATCCTCTCGGCCTGATGTATTTGTGATGCCTGTTCTTTTCTTTTCATCGCTCGCAACCCTTGGTCAGTTCTACCTGTTTGTTAAACAGGTGTTCGGTTTTGATGGCCTCTTCTTAATTCTTGTTTTACATCCTCTGGGCCTGATGCATTCATCTTTCCTAATAAGTCGGGTTGCCATGCACACCACCAGTGGAAGGTATGAAGATGTGATCCTTGAGCCTTCGATCTGGACCTTCCAAAGATCAAGAGGTTGAAGCACCCTCTTGTGGTTTCGGAACCGCTGGATATCTTCTTGCACATCTTCATGGATACTTTCTTGGCCCTGGTTCCTCCTTCCACCTACGTGCTTTTTCCTTGATGTGTGCCCCTGCGGGGCTATGTGCAGAGATGGGTGTTGCGCCCCTGCGGGGCTTCTTGCAGAGATGTATCTTCGGATATGATCTTTTCAGTGAAGCTTCTTTCGTTGTCTTCTTCTTTTTTTCTTTTTGCTTGATTCTCCCTCAACACTGCCCCCCTCCTGAACTCTATCGTCCCCGACAGGCTTTGAGAGTCGACGGGAGTATGTTCTATACACTTTTTACTCTGTTTCATTAAGCAGATTGGCTTCACGTATCATTAGCTGCTTCCACTATTCAGCTTTCACACTGTCATATGGTGGTTGTCTATGATCGGCGAAGAAGCTTAGCTCATATGCCACTAATCTGGCATTCAGGTTGGATGACATCTTTAAAAAGATCTCTGAATCGATTTCAAAGAAACCTGTGAAAAAGGCTTCTTCGAACGTCTGCATGTATGTACTTGGCAAAAACTTGAGTCTCGAATAATATGTCATTATGGTAGGGTGGCTAGGCATAATAGACAAATCAAAAACAAGAATGTATGTTCCCTGATTAATGCCAATGAAGTTCAAAAATGTATATGACGCATGTTTGAAGACCTTCAATACTGTAAGTATCATACTGAGTATTTTATTTGTCATTTTGATAGTTAAATCTGGTACTGTTGCATAACTGTGCAGCCAAAATTCGATGGTCTTTACCATATAATCCTCCGTTGGTAGATAGTTATGCGGTGGACTTGGAAGTAATGGATAGTTCAGCCACTGTTTATTGATAGCCCCATTCTTTTGCATTTCCAAAAATTCTCTGGCTTCTCTTCTACGAGGTGTTGGACAAAAAGATGGATTTACCTGTAATAAATATGGTGCCGCTTGCCAGTGCACTCGTAATGTAGGATGTTTTTCCAAAAATTTTCTTCTCCAAACAGGCTATGCAGCTTCAAATTTTTCTTGAGTATAAGTGAATGTGTCATTTTTGAAGTGCAGCTGCTCGTCTGGATTTTTTTGTGTGATCTTTTTGATGTATTGTCTTGTTTTCTCTTTCATCAGTCCGTACGGAATGTTGAAAGGCTTCATGATCTTCTCTAAGTCTTTACCTTTAATCTTTGCTTCTTTCATGACTTTGATGACTTCATCTTCAAAATGTTCTGTCAACCGGGACACCAATAGCGCCCGTTCCCTCTGACCTATTTCTGTAGTGTATGGCATTGGATGATCATCATGTGGTTTTGCCATCTGCTCTTTTATTGGAGAATTATAAATCGGGGGAGATAGAGGACGTACCTCTACCTCGTCAGTAGGATTTTCTTTTGTCGGCTCTACCAGTGTCCCGATTGGTGCTTTCACTTTTGCTTTGGTCTCTAATTGGGCTAAGCACTCAGTCTTTTCCTTTACTTCTTGCATTGCTGCCCGTAGGGCTTCCTTGCTAGCTAGTAACTCGTTACCAATTTCGGCTACCTGATCCATATTTTCACTATAACTTGCTGCAAGTTTTCCATGGGCTGTATTCAACTGCTTTTTTAGCTCATTTGTTTCGTGAGTGTACTTACGTTCCCATTCTTCTCTCAATGCTTGCTCTTGTTTCACCAAATCTTCATATTTCTCAATTTGAGCTCGTACTTCCTGCTCGTCAATATCTGTTGTCTCTTGTTTTTCGAGAGGTTGATCATATAGCAACGACTTCATTAATTCTTTATTTCTGTTTCGTAAATTGTCATTTTCCTCCATATACACCTTTAGTTGTGTTTCCAGTAGGTTGCTTCTCGCTTTCATTCTCTCTTTGTCGGCCTTGCTGGCTTCATCTAATCTTTGTAGGTTTGTCAGCTGTGCCTGGAGTTGGTGATGCTGGGTCATCAATGTATCACATTGTGATTTTACTGCGAGTAACTTCGTTCCCTTGGCTGCAATCTCTTTCTGGGCCTGGATAAGTTGTGTAGATAGTTCTTCACTCATAATTTGAAACTGATTCTTTTCCCTCATGGCTTTGTCGTAATCTGCATCTATATCCATCATCTGTTGTTGTGTATCCGTGGCCGTTTGGATCATTTGTTTGACAACAGGTTTTAATTGAGTGACATCCACATTTAGCCAAGTGGTAGGTACTAGGTTCTGCTCCTGTTGTCACATCTTTCCCTTGAGCCACGTGTAATGTGGTGTCATGGGGCTGCCTGATATGAAGTTGGATCCTCGGCTCAGCCTCCATGTGGTCAATCTTGCCTTGAGGTGTATCATCCGGTACTTCGATCACAACGGGCTCCTTACTTGGTTGTCGGCCTGATTCCTGGTCTATTGGAGTTTGTATTTCTTGTTTGATAGGTGGCACGACATCTTTTTTAGTTATTGGGGCTTCCTTGATACTGATCTTTGACGTATCATTCAATTGAATGACGTGCTCTGGTTCAATTGGTTCTTCTATGCTCTTTGCTTGCCTCTGCTCGTTGTCTGGCGTGACTTCAACTTGATTGATCTCTGTCCAATCTTCATTGTGTGTTTCTGTTTGTATATCTGTATCCAGGGTGTCCTTCTCACAACTTGATTCTTCATTAGAGCTTGATTCCTCCAATCCTATTTCTTTGTATCTGGAAGGTACTTGATGAGTTGCTTTATCCTTTTGTTTCTTTTCCTGGCTTGCTATCTGTAATGGTCACCTTGAATATTCAAATTTATTTGCCCCCGCATATACTGATGCGTTTCTTCCAGGGCTGCAGAGAGATCTCTCTTAGTAATGGGTTGTTGGGTCCCAGGAATCTTCGGTAACACGTGTTCTCTTTGATTGTGGTGTCTCTTGAGCTTCTTCCTCTCTTAGGCGTTTAGTCCCTCTCATAGGCGTCTTTGAGCTGGTTCCTACTTCTTCAACCGCGATGACTGTTTTCTTATTCTTTGGGACAGTTGCTGACTTGGCATTTTGGCTAACTCTGTTGATGTTGGCATCACGCGCAAGCAGTTCTTCATATCCAATGCCTCATAAATAAGTAGCATCAAGGCCGAACTACCATTCAGAAACTTTTTCTGACCCCACTTCTTTTTTGCTTCAAATAGGCATTCTTGAACATAGGGAGTCATATTTACTTGATTTCCGACTTGCCTCATAGCATGTGAAAGCAGTTGCACCACGATCTTTTGAGGTGCTGTATATTTATGCATGCTTCGAAAACAAAAGTGCTAGTGCACTAAGCGAACAACCTCTTCAATATGAGTTCTACTGATTTCCAAAAAGTATCACTTTTTAGGATCATGACATTCATCTTTGACATTAGTGTGTCCTTCTTGATTCCATCCGAAAGCTCGGTTAATTAGATCGTGAGTAAATTGAATTGTCTTCCAGGCACCAACTTTATCCAGTACTCGTGCCTCAGGGACTGATATCTTATTTGATGCAGGCTGGAGTGTATTCATCACTTGCATACATCTCTAAAAATTTGGCAAATATATTGGAAGTCTTAAAAAGGCATCAATTCCAGCTTGATTCCAGACATCTATCATGCGCGGTAATCCTTAACGATAGTCTTGAAGTCTTGCGACATGATAGGGAAGTAGTGATCCCTGTCCATGATTTTGATAGTGGCCATGAAAATGAGATCCGATACTGGTTGGTCATTCAGAAACCAATGGACTCTTGCTTTTGTTATTGATTCCAATGGAAGAAGTTGGACCTCTTCCTCTTGCGTCTCTTTGGAGTTAGTAGATGCCATCTGCACTCAATATAGAGTATGAATTAGTGGCAAGATAGTATCAGAAATCCTCCTTCATTTGTCCTTCATAAGATTGACATTGCTCCAAGTGAATCGTGTCGTCCCTTCCCCGTGGGTGTGAGAAAGGTAATACCTGGGATTTATCCCACTTTTAAATGTCTGAAAGAAAAACAGAAAAGTTAGTTCATAGCCGAAGCGGTTATTAATTTTTTAGTAATTTTCTTTAGATTATGTACAAGTGCTCTCCTATTTCCCAAGAGGAAAATGTGCTTCACTATCGTGAAATAGAAGAATAGCGTGCCGAATGCTTGGCCTTGTAATGTGGCCCTATCATGCATACTTTGGACTCTGGTAACTCCATATGTGTGCAACTCGAATTAATTGGTTGATGCATACAGCTAATCTTGCTTTTCGGCATCCAAATCTGCTTCACACTGTTGGTGCAGGTTGTATTCCTAACACTCCTGAAGGATATGGTGCTTCTCATGTTGTATATTTGCTTTATCTGCTTTTTGAATCTGGGAATGGTTTTTGAAGCATATGTAGACTCCTTCTCTATCCTGTAGCTATTCATCTTTGGTTGTTTTGCTTTTAGACCATACTGATTTTCCTTGAGCATTGGTTCGACTTTTCTGTTGATTGTCACTTGAGCACATAATTTTGGAATGCATATTTGTGTCCGGGCCGGCTGAGCAGCTATCACCTTCTTCGGAATCCATACTTTAACAGTTCTTTGTGGAACTGAATATCCAGAGCTATTTTCATACTGGTTCTGTGGGTTCTTTTGCTGTAGCAAGTAGTTCTTCTGTTGAAGATATGCATCCATTTGGTCCTTCCTTATCCAAGCTTGTCGAGTGTAAGGAATGGGGTATATTCTAATAGGTGCAGACTTTGGATTACTCGGAGAACTAGTCTCTCTTGTGCATGGTTCTTCGCTAAGGCTGTTTTCAGATAGAATGACACTCTTGTGACTTGCTAGATTAGAAAATGGCGTGCAAGCAGACTTTTGTGTATAGGGGTTTCCATAGTGCTAGTGAACATACATGCATCACTGTGTTCATTTGAGTGGGTTTTTGGTTCTATACTTGCGGCTTTGATTGGTCGTTTGTCTAGCATGCTGAATACTTCACGATGTCCTATCTTGGCCGAGATGTATCCTAAGGCCAATTGAATAGTTACTTTATATTCGTATATCCAGTCTTGTCCTAACACGAGCTCTTCCAATAAATCCTGATCGTGACATACTAAGAGTTTTTGTTCCATTGTGTTGTTTCCTAAGTGTAGAGGCAAGATGATCTCTCCTATACACTTGGTGATCTTTCCTCCAATTCCAATGAGCTGTGCCTTTGATGGACGTAATTCTGGCTTGAGTTGCTGAGTCAATGAAAATTTGATGCAGCTTATCGCGGCTCCTATGTCAATGAGAGCATCCACTAAGTGGTACTCCGTTTTTCCGGCTCCCGAATTCAAATATGGTTGTGTCCTTTGTTGACCTAGGTTTTCAGTGGCTCTAAAATTAGCCATTGGGATGAGTTCCTCTCCTTGGCGATATCTCTCATATCTCTCTCTCATCCACTCTTTCTATTTCTTGATTCGTTCTAGTGCTTCCTATCTGGCTTCTTCTCGTATCCTTTCTTCCTCGATGCGTCTATTTTTACCCACTATCAATCATGACATTATTTCTTCAGTTAATGGATCTAAGTATTTTTTTACTTGACATCCACTGATATAATTTGGCAATACTTCTCCATCTAAAGTTGCTAAATTGATGGCTCCGCTGGTGGATATGCGATTAATGATTAACAGGCCATATCCTCTTTTTTGTAGTTTCTTTGCGTGTTGTTTCAAAGTATAAACCAAAACTAAATCTCCTTCCTTCAAATTTTTATCTTTAATATGAGCATCAAAGTATGCCTTCTATTGCCTTTAAGCACCATAAATCCCTGCTACTACTTGTAACCTAGTTTCATGTAACTTCTCTATTTGATCCAATTGAGCTGAGAGTTCATGTCCCGTCCACTCATAAGTTGTTGCTACTCTGAGAGTGGGTATCAAGAAATCAATTAGCAAAATAGCATTTTGTCCATACACTAAGTTAAAAGGAGTAGTTCCTATGGCGGTCTTGTAAGCTACTCGAAATGCCCATAAAGCGTGATGTAATTGTTTATCCCAATCAGATCTACCATTGTTCACAATTTTAGTGAGAACTGTGCATAAGATTTTATTTGAACTTTCGGCTTGTCCATTGGCTTGTGGGTGATAAGGGGCTGATTTCTTATGAATTACCAAGAATTCATTCAGTAAGGCTTCTATCACTTCATTCACAAAATGTGTACCTCTATCACTCACAATTTCTATCGATAGTCCAAATCTAGTGAAAACGTTCTCGAAGAGAAACTTGGCCGTAGTCCTTGCATCATTTTTCTTGGTAGCTTTGGCTTCAACCCATTTGGTCAGATAGTCTGTGGCTACAATTATATATTCGGCATGGGATCCTTTAGCTGGAGGGCTAATAGGTCCTATGAAGTCTATTCCCCATTTTGTGAAAGCTCTTGCACTCATCATGGGTTTCAGAGGCATTTCATCTCTTATAATTGGATATTTCGTTCGTTGACATGTATCACATTGTTGCACATATGTTGTTGCATCCTGATGTAAAGTTGGCCACCACATTCCAGCAAAGAGAATCATTTTTGTTGTCTTATCTGCAGAGAAAGGTCCTCCTGCAGCTCCTGTATGTGCCATCTCTAAAACATCAAGATACTCGTCTTCATGAATGCACACTCGCAAATGACTATCTCTTCCTCGTTTAAAGAGTTGTTTTCCTATAAGACCATAGTCCTTGCTTTGTTCAACAAGTGCTCGTTTTCTTGCTAAAGTGGCTCCTTCTGGGTACTCTTGGGTCTTTAAGAACTTCACCAGAGGCATGCTCCATCTCGGTGCTACGGTGGAGTAGCATAGAGTGGAGTTCTCTTCTAGATTCCGTTCTTGACAGGTTGGGCAGGCTGATACATAGTTATGCCCATCCCTCTGCATGGTTGGCCAATATATGCCCAATCTCCTTAGTGTTTGCCATGTTCCGTTCGCACTTAAATGAGTTTTCCATTGATTTTCATGTGCTTTTTGAAGCCACATTTCTTGTTCCTCTTCTTCTACGCATCTCATGAGTAATCCGCTTGAGTCTTGGTGATACAAAATTCCAGCAATGATATGAAGGTTTTTAGCCTTCCATAGGTCTTGGGTTTGGTTTGGTGTGATCCCGGAGTGCAAGGGATTTTTACCTTTATAAGGCGTTGTATGATATTCGATGTTTGGACTGATGGGTTCAGTTCTTTTTTTCTCATTGAGGGAATGCGGTATAATTCTGAATTATGTTCGTACTCTCCTGTGTAATTTGGCAAAACCTTTACGCTATCATTTTCTTCGTTACTTGGATCAATTGGTATTATTTCTTCTGAATTCAGTTCAGGTATGGAGTCTTCAATTTCACCTTCTGCTTCTAGCTCCTCAAAGGGTGGTTCTATTCCTTCCACTTTTTTCCATCGGTCTTCTTGGACTCTTGCCCACAAATCTTTAGGCCATTCCCCTTCTACTTCGGGAATAATGGACCCTTCCCTTTTATCCTCACGGTGATTTTCATTGTGTATCTCACCTTCTTTGGTTTTCTCAGGGTCATTAAGGATGACACACTCTTGGAATTCGTTTTCGGGAATTCGTGAATTGGGTAATTGAAGAACAGGTTTTTCTAAGGTCTGCTGAGCCACTTCAATTAATTTTCTGCATATCTCCAACCTTTCTTTCTCTAGGTCACCTCTAGGATATTCTCTTTCATGTTGTTCAATGGTAGGTCCTGCTCTTATTCGTGCTCTGTACGCCTAAATCCACATGGCTAATTCTTCAGGCATGGGATCTGCTAAAACTGATCTTACCTCTTCTTTTTTTTACCTTCCTTTCCAAATTTCTTCTTCCTCTTCTTGTTTCTCTTTTGGATTTTGTTCACTCTTTTCATTTTCCTTCTTTTGTTGTAGTTTCTTTTCCTTCATCCTATCTCTACAGTTCTTCCATCTCTGTGTTCGTTTACTTGTAACACTTTTCTCAAGCTCTTCCGAGTCTTCAGCTACTTGGGGTTCAGGTATATTCATTCCTCTGTCACCTTGATTATTTTTTTCAGTTTTGTTTGGGGTTTCTCTAGCTTTGGCTCTAGTTATTGCTTTCAACAGTACAGTGTACTCCTTATCACTTCCTGATGATTCTATCACTTCTATCACGTTAATCTGTATGTTAGAGTTAACTTTGTTGGGGTTCTTGGGGCAATCTCTGAAAAGGTGTTCTTTACCACAATCACTACAGTATCCTTCCTAGACTCGCTGTGGTGGTGGTGGGTTTGGTAGTGTACATTCTTTGATATAATGATCACCTCCGCATCTATAACATGGTCCTCGAGGTACAGGCGGTCTGTTCATGGGTCGGGGGGGTATGGATGCCCTAGGGGCTGTGTACATCAATGACACATAGTCCTGCTCATATCCGTAGGAACTATCTGGCACTTCCATGCCATAGGTATATGGTTCGTACATTTGTCCATATTCTATCATAGAGCTCTCATAAGTGGGATAGTTTCCTTGGCTATGGTCATAGGATGAATCATATAATTCATTACTAGTCAAAGGTGTGGCTGGAACTATTGCTCTCTCTAAGTTTTCTTCAGGTTGAGCTATTTTCATTGGGACAACATTCTGAGGATGGGGCGGTTGTTGTCCTAACACCGGTTGTGGTTGAGTGTACCCTTGATAGGCATATGGTCGTGGTACAGGTGCCTGTTGCTGATATGTGGGATACCTAAGGGCTTCTCCTCCTAGATCTCTCTGAGGGTATCCGTAAGGTCTCATGACAGGTTGTGCAGGTCTTGATTGCCTATTGTAAGGACAATTTTTTGTGCTGTGATTTGTGTATTTTTGTTCTATGCTGCAATATTGTAGAGAGCCTGGAACGGGTGGTCTATTGTAAGCATAAGCAGGTGGTGGGACTACTCCCCTAGTGCACAGATGAGAAGGATGATCTCCTCCACCTCCGCAATGCATACATCTTCGAAGCATGGGCACTCCCATTGGGTTGTTGGGGTAGTTCCTCTGTCCTTGAACGTTCAACTTCTTTGCGACTAAGTCGGCTATTTCCTCTACATTGTTCTTAGGGTTTGATGTGTTGCTGGTTGAATCTTCACTTTTGATACTACCTTGAGGTATTTTCAGATCCTCGGTTAGGTTGTCTTCTAGATCGGTACATTCCTTCATACACTCTTGCAAAGTTTGTACTCTTTTCACATACACCAGAGATCTTAATGATCCATTCAATAATCCTTCCAAAAATAATGACACCATTTTGTTTTGAGTGGGCCTCTCTTCCATTGAGCATCTATCCACATACTGTTTGAATCTTCTTGCTGCCAATCTCACTGATTCCGTAGGAGCTTGCTTAAAGCTATGGATTAATGATGACGAGTTGTTTTTAATTCCAAACTTAGTGAATTCCTCAATCATTTCTTGATATACTTGTTCCATATTTTGAAAATTGTTAGGATCTAATGGCTGGAACCAAGCTAAAGCTGTGTCTGTCAAAGTTAGACCAAAAGACTCATATTGGATCAAAAAATGTTCTACTTGTTCGGCTCTGATTACTTGCTTGAATTCAGCTATATGATTGTAAGGTTCACTAGAGCCATCGTAGTGATTTCTCATGCATTTGGCCACTTGAATTGTCCTTAATCTTCTTCCTCCTTCAGGCGGTCTAGGCATCATAGGGAAACTGGTCTTCCAATGGGTATACCAGGTCCTCTTGCTACAGGTGGTCTAACTGGGGCAGGAATTCCATTTTTTGGATCCACAGGTGGCTGAGGACGATAATTAGGGTTATTTGCAGGCATAGCAAACTGCACATGTGGTCTAACCTGTTGGTGCATTTTGCCCAAGCCTACATGCTTGATATGCTTGATATTATCCTCATTTGTAAGTCACATGAGTAGTCATGTGAACACCTCTTGTAAAAGAGTACATTTTATCTCTTGTAAATGGAAAAAGAAAAAAGGAAAAGGATGGCTTACCTCATCCATGATGTAAAAGCAAATTCGTGGCTCCAACTACCAAAATCACGAATTTTTGAGCTGAGGGAATCTCTCCTAACTTTGGGGATCACTTTTAGGTGGAGCCATTCGAATTCGAATTCAAAACTCCCTCCAAGAATAGCTATAAAAGGAGCAAGAAGGAAGAGGCGATTAGCAAGCCTTGTACGTGACCACTTGATGTCATTTTGTAGAGATTGAAGAGCTTACTCCATAGCTCTATCATTCTACTCCCATTGTGCAAAGATTCATTGCCAATGTGGTTGTAATCATATGTGAATCTATACATTTATTATCATCTACCTCTCTGTTTTGTTCTCTGCTATACTCACTCAAAGCAGTAACTTCAGAAGGTCATATCTCGAGTTTTACTGAACCTTTTTCAGTGTTTTAAAGTGCGTTGGATAGCTCTCACTGTCTAGTTTCTACATATAAATTTTCAAGGTCATTGGATTTATACTTTTGGAGATATCTGCAGTTTACTGCTTACTGTTCTATCTCTACAGAGCCCCGAGAATTGTGGGAATGTTCCAGAACTTGATGAAACTTGTTCTCAGTGCTCAGTCCATCATTTGAAGTGTTTTAACTTGGAATAGGAAGCTTGCTAAGTCTATTTGCTATGCCCAAAAGGAATGTTTCTAATTCCTTCCAGGTTGAGAGCACTGTTCATTTTTTCCAGCAGGTGTATGTCCAAAAATAGAAAGTTTTGGGAGCTAGTCATTTCGCAACTTGTCGGTCTTGACTTAAACCTTTGGGATACATGTTCCAAAGTACTTGGCTGATATTTTGGTGGATTTAGGAAGCTAAAAGGGTCTACTAATCAACTCTGAAGTCTCAGTTGGCTGGTGTGAAGCTGGTTGTAGCGGCACCTACTCATCTTTGGATTGCATCCACCATCTCTCTTCACAGTGGTATCAGAGCATAGTCAAGCAACGTGGGAGATGGATTTCCATCAACAATTGACAAATTGGATCGAAACAACTATCCGGCATGGTCTCTAAGGATGGAGGCTTACCTTCAAGGAAGGAATCTATATGGATTCATATCCGGAGATGAAGCAATGCCAACCATGAGGAACAAAGGGCAACCATCACATGAAGAAGTGGAAGGACTTTCGAATTGGTGTTCGAAGGATGCACTTGCAAGGTCCTATATTCTAAACTCAATCTCTGATTTTCTTTTACCTCATGTCAAGGGATGCAAGACATCAAGAGAAACCTGGAATGCACTTGCTTCTTTCTTCTCTTCCAACACTCGAGCAAGGAAGAACCAATTGTGGATGGAGTTCACAACAATGAAGAAAAGCCCGAAGCAAAATGTGACTGATTATGTCACAAAGATGAAGGAGATTTCCGACCAACTTGGAAGCATTGGAGAGGTAATTGAAGAGGAGCAAATCATAAGACAAATCATGAATGGAATCAAAGCAGACGACAAGTGGGAGTCATTCACAACAGCCATGGATTTATACATGGATATGCATGTACCCGACCTCAACACACTCATGGGCCAACTCTTCACTCATGAAGCAAAGATTAGCAAAGGTGGTGAGTCCTCAAGAGGTAATCAAACTTCTGCCTTATATTCTGATAAAGCTAAGGTCAAGGACAAGTCAAAGAATAGGAAGAATGAAGATGAAGGAAGCTCTTTCCAAGCAAACTTTGCAGGTAGAGGAAGAGCTAGAGGAAGAGGCAGAGGTGGAAAGCAAGGCAGGGGGAGATTCCAATCATCTCAACCTTGCAACATATGTGGCTTATCTAACCATACTACTGAAGAATGTTTCAGGAATCCAAGGAACTCAAGAGGAAGAGGATTCAATAGAGGTGGCTATGGATCAAATAGAGGTAGGTACAATGGAGGCTACAACAACAACAACTACTACAACAACAACAACTATCAAAGTGGCCATAGAGGAAGAAGAGATTACAATAACTATGCAGAGGACCAAAGTCAAGAAGATTCATTATTGATTATGAATCTATCAACAAAGAAGGGTAAGGATGATGATCACATATTTTACATTGATTCGGGATGCTCGAACCATGTAGCAGGAAATGTGGCTTTACTTTCTGATTTGGAAGATCCTCATAACAAGCATGAAGTGCAGACAGGAGATGACACAAAGCACTCAGTGGAGAAGATAGGTAATGTGAAGACATTAGATGGGAATATGAACCTCTTAAGCAAAGTCTTGTATGTCCCTATAATTACCAAAAATTTAATAAGTGTTGGACAGATTGTTGAAAAAGGATTGCAGGTTAGATTCAATCGATTTGGAGCATATGTTGAAGACCCAAGGCAAGGCTTTCGAAGGATTGCCAAAGGAGAAAAGACAGGAAGGCTTTTCACTTTTGAAGTGGAAGATACAAAGAACATAGCTTTGTTTAGCTATGGATCTCAAACTCTAACAGAGTTGGAGATATGGCACAAAAGGCTTGCTCACATTGGTGAGAGGACACTCAAACAGATTTGCAGGGACCAAAGTGTACTTGGTTTGCCTAATATCACAAGGCAACACATGATTTATAAGTGTGAAGCTTGTCAACTCGGCAAGGCTCATAGACAACCTTTCAATAAGAAAGGATATATGTATCAAAATCCTTTGGATCTAGTGCACACGGATGTGTGGGGTCCAAGTAAGGAGCCATCTATATCAGGCTCAAGATATTATGTGTCTTTCATAGATGATTGTAGCAGGTGGACCATTCTGTTTTTCATGAAGCACAAGGATGAAGTGTTTAATTGCTTTAAGAAGTATATTGCTCTTGTTGAAAATCAAACAGGTAGGACTTTGAAAAGACTCAGATCAGATGGTGGAGGAGAATACTTCTCTTCTGAATTTGATGCCTTCTTGCATGAAAGAGGCATTAAAAGGGAAGTCACTACAAGGTATACACCTGAACTCAATGGTGTAGCAGAGAGGAGGAATAGAGCTATCGTCGAAGCTGCAAGGTCCATGCTCAACGAAAAGGGATTGCCAAACTACCTATGGGCAGAGGCTGTGTCGACAGCCACATATCTCATAAATAGACTTCCATCTAAGTCACTAGATGGAACCACTCCATATGAAGTGTGGAATGGAAGAAGACCTAGTCTAGAGCATTGTAAAATCTTTGGATGCTTAGCCTATGCTCACATTCCTTCTCAAGTAAGAGGGAAATTGGATCCCAAGGCAGAGAAGTGTGTATTCATTGGTTATGATCAAAACCAAAAAGGATATAGATTGTACAATCCAACCAATAAAGGATTTTCTGTGAGTAGAGATGTAATTTTTGATGAAAACAAATCATGGTTTGATGATGACAGGAAAGTGAAGCTGGCATATGACTTGGATGAAGATTTTCCATCACTTCAACCAAAGGAGCCAAAGCAGATTGAAGAAAGTGATTCGGAGATTGACCTAGAAGACTTGGAAAGACTAAAGCTATGGAAGAACAAAGGTAAAGCAAAGATGCAGGATGCTACATATGGACCCGAGAGCTCACATCAACCACTTAGAAGGTCTTCGAGGGAGAAGAAGAAACCAGAGAGGTTTGGTTATGATACTTCTTTGGTCACCAAGCACTCAATCTACATTGCAAAGGATTCAACCAATGAAGAACCTACCACATTTGAAGAAGCACAAAGCAAGAAAGCTTGGAGAGATGCAATGGATGAAGAAATGGAAGCCTTGAAGGAGAATGACACTTGGGAGCTTGTACCTAACAAGCCATCTATGAAGATAATCGGATCTCGATGGATATACAAAATCAAGAAGAATCCAGATGGAAGTATAAATAGACACAAAGCAAGGTTAGTTGCTAAAGGGTTTGCTCAAACCCATGGTATTGATTATGAGGAGACTTTCTCTCCTGTTGCAAAAATGCCTACAATTAGGGTTCTCATTAGTCTTGCTGCATCTAGAAATTGGAATCTTTATCAACTTGATGTAAAGAATGCTTTCTTGAATGGATGGATTTCTGAGGAAGTGTATATGGCACAACCTCCTGGATATGAGGATGCACATCATCCTAACTATGTATGCAAACTAAAGAAAGCTTTGTATGGATTGAAGCAAGCTCCAAGAGCTTGGAATTTCAGATTGGTGACTTATTTGCAGGACCAAGGATTCAAAGCTAGCAAGGCGGATACCTCTTTGTTCATAAAGAGGAATGGATCTGAAGTGATCTATTTATGTGTGTATGTTGATGATATTATTATCACAGGCAATGATCTTGAAGGAATCAAACAGGTAAAGAGTCAAATGAAGGAGGAGTTCAAAATAAGTGACCTCGGACCACTCACTTATTTTCTTGGATTGGAGTTGATCTACACAGATTCAGGTATATACGTCACACAAAGGAAGTATGTCCATGACATGCTCGTCAAGTTCAAGATGGAAAATACAAAGTGTGCAGGTACACCTATGGAGCAAAATCATAAGCTTAGTGCTTATGAAGGAGAGCCAATTGAAGACATCACAAGCTATCAAAGCTTGGTTGGAAGTTTGAACTATGCAACACTCACAAGGGTGGATATATGCTATAGTGTTAGCATATTGAGTCAGTTTATGCATAAGCCGAGAAGACCACATATGGAAGCGGCCAAGCGAGTCCTCAAGTACCTAAAGGGGACCATGAATGAAGGTTTGTTTTATTCATTTACTTCAGATATTGAGCTAAAGGTCTACTCAGATGCAGATTGGGCCGGATCTAAAGATGATAGAAGAAGCACATCAGGGTATATATCATTTGCAGGTTCAAAAATCATTTCTTGGTCATCGAAGAAGCAACCAACCGTGGCATTATCTTCTACTGAAGCTGAATATAGAGGTTTGGCTAATGCAACTCAAGAAATCATGTGGTTAAAATCTTTGTACACAGATCTTGGACTTCATTCTTCAACACCTCACATTTTTGGTGACAACACAAGCTCACTACATCTAGCAGCTAATCCGGTATACCATGCTAGAACCAAGCATATTGAAGTCCACTACCATTATGTAAGGGAGAAGCTATTGAGCAAGGATATTCAACTATCCTATGTCTCTACAGATATGCAATGTGCAGACATGTTGACGAAAGCTCTTGATGGTACGAAGTTAAGTAGATTCAAGTTGATGATTGGCTTGCAGGAAATCAAGGACAATTGAAGACTTATTTGGAGGCCAAGCATGTTAGGCTTGAGGGGGAGCTGTTGGTGCATTTTGCCCAAGCCTACATGCTTGATATGCTTGATATTATCCTCATTTGTAAGTCACATGAGTAGTCATGTGAACACCTCTTGTAAAAGAGTACATTTTATCTCTTGTAAATGGAAAAAGAAAAAAGGAAAAGGATGGCTTACCTCATCCATGATGTAAAAGCAAATTCGTGGCTCCAACTACCAAAATCACGAATTTTTGAGCTGAGGGAATCTCTCCTAACTTTGGGGATCACTTTTAGGTGGAGCCATTCGAATTCGAATTCAAAACTCCCTCCAAGAATAGCTATAAAAGGAGCAAGAAGGAAGAGGCGATTAGCAAGCCTTGTACGTGACCACTTGATGTCATTTTGTAGAGATTGAAGAGCTTACTCCATAGCTCTATCATTCTACTCCCATTGTGCAAAGATTCATTGCCAATGTGGTTGTAATCATATGTGAATCTATACATTTATTATCATCTACCTCTCTGTTTTGTTCTCTGCTATACTCACTCAAAGCAGTAACTTCAGAAGGTCATATCTCGAGTTTTACTGAACCTTTTTCAGTGTTTTAAAGTGCGTTGGATAGCTCTCACTGTCTAGTTTCTACATATAAATTTTCAAGGTCATTGGATTTATACTTTTGGAGATATCTGCATTTTACTGCTTACTGGTCTATCTCTGCAGAGCCCCGAGAATTGTGGGAATGTTCCAGAACTTGATGAAACTTGTTCTCAGTGCTCAGTCCATCATTTGAAGTGTTTTAACTTGGAATAGGAAGCTTGCTAAGTCTATTTGCTATGCCCAAAAGGAATTTTTCTAATTCCTTCCAGGTTGAGAGCACTGTTCATTTTTTCCAGCAGGTGTATGTCCAAAAATAGCAAGTTTTGGGAGCTAGTCATTTCGCAACTTGTCGGTCTTGACTTAAACCTTTGGGATACATGTTCCAAAGTACTTGGCTGATATTTTGGTGGATTTAGGAAGCTCAAAGGGTCTACTAATCAACTCTGAAGTCTCAGTTGGCTGGTGTGAAGCTGGTTGTAGCGGCACCTACTCATCTTTGGATTGCATCCACCATCTCTCTTCACATAACCGGGATTTGAGTTTTTTGTGTTTGTCTTGACTATTGAAATGAATTATTCTGAGAGGTTCCATGTGGGTTTTGTGAAGTAGTGGCTTGATCCCTCAGGGGAAAGACTGGAATGTTCTGATATTTCAACCCGGCTCTCTCTGAATCTGTTAGGGGCCAATACCTTCTCTGGTTTTTGTCCAAATATGTGATGATGGTGGGGAAATCAGGATCTTGTAACTCGTTACCGTGACTGGATTAGGGGCTGCTTCCCATATTGAAGAGTGGGCTCTAAGGAGATGCTCCATTCCATTAATCAAATACACATCCATTAAAGAGTCATCTTGGGGAATCAGGTCTCCTCTCCAAACCCTAACAACAGTAGACCTCCCTCTAGGTGTGGTCACTTGCTCTTCATTTCCGTCTTCATTAAGGTTTGGAGCAGTGTTTTCTTCCCCAAGTTCATTGATATTTTCAGGATGTTCTGTAACAACATACTGGATTTCTCTCTTGTCCATATAAATTCCTCCTGCATACTTAATTACTGGCCTAGGCACTATGTAAGCATCTGAAGCTTTCTTCAGTCTGGCCACTGATCGGTTTAGTCCATCTAGGTATATGGGTATATCATGTTGATTGGTGGTCACATATTCTAAAGATGTCTGATATTCTCCCTCAATAATTGACATCATGCCAATCATTGGTACAGTGTTTTGCATATCCTCTGAAGCCATAGGAATTTCTTCTTCTGACTCACTAGAGGTTTTAGAATAATGTGAACGGCTACTTGGTTCAACTACACTTCCTACAGAAGAGATTACACTTCTTCGGCTTCCTAGGGTTCTCCCGGATCTAAGGTTCATTCACTTTAGAGTTCTATTTAACCTTGCGAACCTCCAACTTCTAGGGTTCTTCACTAAAGGTCAGAATTCTAGAAAAATTTGGCTGGGAAAGGACTGACTATGAAATCTCAAATCACGATACTTGGCCCAAAAAGTTCACGATACTCGACCTTTCGACAAGACGATACACGATATTTGGATGAGACGATACATGATATTTGGATGAGACGATACACGATATTTGGATGAGACGATACACGATATTTGGATGAGACGATACACGATATTTGGATGAGACGATACACGATATTTGAGGAACACGATACTTGATACACAGGCAACACGATACTCGATACTCCCAAAAACGCGATACTCAATACACGATACTTGATCACACGATACTTGATATAGCACGACACACGATACTCGATACTTGTGAAGTATCGCGATCAGGGATCACATGATACTCGATACTTGTGAAGTATCGTGATCAGGGATCACACGATACTCGATACTTGTGAAGTATCGCGATCAGGGATCACACGATACTCGATACTTGTGAAGTATCGCGATCAGGGATCACATGATACTCGATACTTGTGAAGTATCACGATCAGGGATCACACGATACTCGATACTTGTGAAGTATCGCGATACTCAACCACAGGAGATCACGATACTTCTCAGGTATCACGATACTCGACCGCGGGAGAACACGATACTTGACACTTTTTCAGTATTTTGCAAGTGTGTTTTGAATTTAAGATGAATATGTGTGTTCCTCAAGCTCTTCTAACCTCTCCTCACCAACTGTATCACCCAAAATATACTTTCTAAGCCCTGTAAGACCCTCACGATACCTGCCGCAGATCGTTTGGCAATGATACTTAATTTTTGATTGAT